>JAOCZO010000022.1:0-209396 GCA_026413255.1 Fereydounia khargensis | reverse complement strand
CTCTCTCTCTCTCTCTCTCTCTCTCTCTCTCTCTCTCTCTCTCTCTCTCTCTCTCTCTCTCTCTCTCTCTCTCTCTTTCTTTCTCGCGACTTGATCGCCTTCATGCGTGTTGCCGTTTTGGGAGGCGGAACAAAGGACGGCAGCGAACAAGGCGCGTCAAGCGAGCGCGGTGTGGTCTGGACTTTGACAGAGGTCGGCCGGCCGGCCGAGAGATGGAGAGATGTGCACTGCCGCTTTGGTGCTTCATTATACCCTGCACCATCACCACCTCTTATACCATTTCACAGCAACGACTAGTCTCGTTGCCATAGATAGACCGGGTCGCCATGGACGAGGTCATTCGCTTCCTCAAGCAGCACAAGCGCCAGATCCTCAAGTATGGCAAAAAGGTGCGTGCTCTTCCCCCAACCGCCGGCATCCCTGCCTGCAGTGCAGATCGATACTGACATCCATCCATCCATCCACACAACGTAGGCATTCACCTGGTGGAAGAAGAACCAGAACAAGCCTTCTGGTGGCCAGGGCGCCGGCCAATCCTACGGCGGCTATGCTGCTGCGGCTGGTGCTGGAGCTGCCGGCGGTGCGGCAGCTGCTCACTCTGGTTGGGGGCAGTCACAAGCACCACCACCACAGGGGCAGTATCATGTTCCTCAGATGAACTCTCAAGCACCTACTCAGGGACCCCACTACAAGTACTCGGCGGACAACCAGGTGAACCAGCACGACTCGCAGTACATGGACCTGCGCAACCGCGCGCGGGCCGAGGGCGATGCCATGTCGCGCTGCTTTGACCAGGCGCATGCCGCCCACGAGAGGGGAGACGGCGCCAAGGCCAAGCAGCTCAGCACTGAGGGTCACCAGCACAAGGAGGAAATGCAGCGCCTCAACAAGCAGGCTGCTGACTGGATCTTTATGGCTAACAACGAGGACAGCCCCGTTGGCACGGTCGGTAAGTATGCGAGCACACCTCTTGCGGCAGACTGAATCTGAATCCGGTGCTTTGTTGAATCACATTCAATAGATCTTCACGGCTTGTACACATCCGAGGCACTCGAGCGCACCGAACAGGCGGTGCGAAATGGCCAGGCCCAGGGATGGAACGAGATGCGCTTTATCGTTGGCAAGGGCCTCCACTCGAAGGACCACCGCCAGCACATTGCACCTGCTGTTGAGAAGCTGATGCGAGAGTGAGTACCGCACTGCACTTGTATGCATGAGCCGCTGGTTGGCGACTGACCAAGGTGTCCTTTGACAGCTACCGCCTGGATGCGCACATCGACCCCAAGAACACGGGTGTGCTCGTCGTCAACCTGCGCGGCAGCGGAGGCGGCGGCGCCAACTTTACGCGCGACCTGGCCAAGCAGGCTAGCGGTGACGAGAACGAGGTGAGTAGTAGAACCACAGACACTGCTGCGCCCGGACCGACGCAGGTTACTGATACGAGTTTCGAAATCTCGCGGTGTACACGCAACAGTGTGTGATCATGTAGAGCTACAGTATCTTCTCCTCTCCTGTTGAGCTATTCTTCCTTGGTAGAGCCCCACAACACGTATCTAAAAGTGTTTCTAGTTAGGATACCATCTGCGGATTCGAATCTCTAATTTGGTGCTTTGATTTGTATCGCGTATGGCTGAGGTTGTTTCCAGTGGGGTGGAGGAGCTCAGCTCCGTCAGTGCACGGTGCAGTTGCAGTTGCAGTCGTGCGTATTCTATAGGTTACATTCTTTGCGTCAGACCAAGACTGTAGAAAAGCACAGCTGACCCTTACGCATCACATTCCCACCCACCACCACGATCAACCCGCGATGGTAGAGGCACCATCCGACTCTGACACAGCGGCGCCTCTCGCCTCAGTGCTCGGACACAGACGCAAGGTGAGCGGACCCGTCAGTTCGCTCATCACGCCTTCGCGAGCAAGCACGCCCTCGCTCGAGGCCTCGTCGATCCGCCCAGCGGACTTGCTGACCAAGTCACACACCACCACCAATACCGCAGACTCGACGGCGTCTGCCTCCTCTTTGTTTGCGCACAATGCTGAGCCTACCAATACGAATGTGGAACAGGTCCATATCGAGCGCGAGGGCGATGCGCTTGGCTTTATCCGCTCTGTGAGCCATCGTGCTGAGATCGTGGGGACAGGAAGCGTCAAGGGCAAGCAGAAGGCGATCGCGACCGCAAATGAGGAGCAAGAGGAGCAAGAACTTAGCCACAGTGATACTGCGGCCAGTGAGGACGACTTGCCGCAGCGGCGCTACTACATCCTCAGCAGCGCAGGCAAGCCCATCTACATCAGCCACCTCGCAGCATCACGGCGGCGCCAGACACCAGGCGAGCAGGAGTCAGAGGAGGAGCGCAAGCTCCGCCAGGCGCTTGAGGATGAGGAGGAGGAGCAAGCCACCACCCAGGTGGGCGTGATGCAGGCACTCATCTCCATCTTCGCCGACGAGGAGGGCGACAAGCTGCGCTTCATCACCAACGGCTCGACCCGCATCGCCTTCCTGCTCCGCTCGCCACTCTACCTCGTGTGCGTGTCGGCGCGCGGCGAACCAGCTTCCACGCTCCGCAATCACCTCGAAAACCTTTACCTGCAGGTACTGTCACTCGTCAGCGCTGGCCAGCTGACACGCCTCTTTGCCCGCATGCCCAACTTTGATCTCCGACGCCTGCTCGAGGGCACCGACGGCGTACTCGGCACCCTGCTCACCAGACTGCAGACGGACGTATCGTATCCCCTAGAAGCACTCCAGCCTGTGCGCGTGGACCCGTCACTCCGCGAAGCGATAGCCACCGCCCTCCTCCCGCCCAAAGGCGACGCACGCCCCAAAGACCTACTTTACGTCGCACTTCTCGCCAACGAACAGGTCGTCACCCTCCTCCGACCGCGACGGCACAGCGTCCACCCATCCGACATGCACGTGCTCATCAATACCGTCGAGTCGCTCCGCGAGCCAGAGTCCGGCTCAGAAAGCTGGATCCCACTCTGTCTCCCCAAGTTCGCCCCGCAGGGCTTCGTACACGCTTACGTATCCTTCCTCCCCCCACACGAACAGCGCATCGCCCTCCTCGTTGTCACAGGCAACCGAGACGGGTTTGCGGAAATCAGCAGCTGGCGCAAGCAAATTGCTGCGGCGCTAGAGAAAAAATCTCTCCTAGCCCAACTAGCTGCGTCTCTCACAACGACAAAGGACGACCTCCGCGTTCCCGGTCTGCGACACTACGTGTACAAGTCCCGCACCTACGTCCAAATCACAAGCCCTGCTCCTCCCTCCCCTGCCCTAGCCACCCTATACGCCCACGCCCACGCAGCGATACATCACCCTACTGCCCCGGCCAAAATGCACTTCCTACAAACCCGAGACGTCGCCGTCCTCGCTTGGATCACACAGCCCTTCCAGCTCTTCCTCGCCCTAAATCCCTGCGTATCCAAATCTGCCGTTGTAGCAGCCGCAAACGCAGTCGCAAAATGGGCAAAGACACACGAACAAGAACTCTTTATCACTGCCGGACTTGCATTCTGATTTCACCCGTTTTTACTGTATACCCCATTGTCAACAACAAAGAGTTTTTGGTATCATTCCATGTGTGCGACTTTGAACGTGTAAGGAATACAACTAGTTGTTGGAGAGAAGAGGCTGGCGCGTTTCATCAATGTGTAGCCCAAGACCCATGTGGGGAGATGCTTCTTGTTGCTGCGGTCGGATCCTGCCGAACGAGAACCATTTCTTGCTTCCTTGCCGTATCCGTTCAAGCCGCTCTGCCAGAACCCTAGTCAGCTGTTGCTGGTGCTGATGCGGCGGGTGCAGCGCGGTAGAGTCGTCCTCGTCATCCCTCTGAGTATGCACATCCGCCTCAGACATGGAACGCCGCGGATGCCCATGCAAAGTGGAATGAGGTGATCGCGGCTGCAAGTGGAAACCGGGAGAGCTTGGACTCAGACCGATCGAGAGACCGTGCTCTAGAATCGTGTTGTACAGCCCAGATCCTGGGCGGCGACCGCCTGGACTTTCTAGATCCTCCAAAGGCGACCCAAACATATCCTCGCGCAAAGGAAATTCAAGCGTGATCGTTGGCCGCCGCTGATGGGCCGAAGCACGCCTCCGATGAACAGGAGGTCGCGCAGAAACAGGTGAGTGCAGCGGCGAGGCCGTTGAGCTGCTCGGGGAGTTGCTTGCGCTGGAGCCACTCTGGAGGGTGCTAGTGGATGCCATTCCTGGGCTCGGAAGATGCGGGCCAGCGATACCTGCAGCGTTGGCTGCTAGCAACCCTTCAATGTCTTCCGCCGTAGACACTGGCGAGGATTCTGTCTTTTGAGGGGAGAGGATTGGCGCCCCAAAGTCACCGACAGTACAGCTGTCAACATCTTCCCGATCATTGCCGTGCAGACTGACGATCCACACTCCTGTTAATAGTACTGCAGTACCTAGGATGACAGCGAGGATGTCGTACCATGCGAGGGCGCCGAGTTGGTCGAAATAGACGAGTCCCAAAGCAATGGACGACGTGTTGTAAAAGCAGAATGCCAACGGGCAGACAAGGGTCGGATCTGATAACTTCAACGCCTTGTTGAGGTACCAAAGCTGTTCATGAAAGGATGTTAGATCGCCCTGCGGCTCTCGGAGCATGAGGGTCGTGGGGAAGATTAAGACTCACCTGAAGAAGGGCCGCAGCGAGTAAAATGAAGATCAACATCCAGCTCTGCCAGTGACGAAACTGATTGTCACCACCCAGCGACAAAAGAAGAAGTTCTACGCCGCTCTTGGCCAGCAAGAGACATGCGCCGGACATGGTACCGCTAGCTCCGCCGTAGGCGACAGAGAGGGCTAGTCTAGTCTTTCGCACCGTCTCTGCGTCGATGCGTTCGGGATAATCATGGAGGAGCTCGCGCAAATCTAGTTGATGTGACCCTTTCCGTGCTGGGCGCTTGCCGTTGGCTGTCGCAGGAGGGTGTCCACGACTGATGGTACCGTAATCACGCTTAGACTGTGCGAAGCGGTGTTGAGAAGGGTCTGGGATGCGAACGTCACTAAAGGTGCGTCCACGGGGCAGCGTGCCGGTGTTGGAGGCGTTAGCATTGCGCGCACTGTCATCAGCTTGGGCAAGTACAGGAGTTGAGATTCCCGAGCTGTTCTCGCTAACTTCGGCCACAGGTGCCAGTGTGGGTGCAGACCATCGACGACGCAATCTAGAGCGCGAGCTGCGGGATCGAGTCTTTGGTCGAGGCGGCGGCTGGGAGGCCTGTTGGAGTCGGAATTCGAGCTGCCATTCGGTGAGGTGGGACTGGGAACGCGGAGGACAACCATCCATCAGCTTTAGGTTTCAAGAAAGGTGTCTAGACATTGAGGAACTCACCACAGCCAGAACTCCAATGAAGAGAAAGGTGAAGATGGTTGCAAACGCAACAAAGGTAGGGCGAGAGTAGAGGTCCAATAGTTCATCGAGGCTGTGTGGTGGAGATGGAACGACACCAAAGTAGCCGATAAGAATGGCACCTGTAGCAATCAATAGCGTCCCTGAATGGCGCGAGATTGAGATTGTTAGCCTTGCGTCAGGAAACAGGCCAAACTGATGGGATGCAACTTACCGATGACCATGTACTTGGAGAGAAAGTCGTTGAGGAGGAAGCGGGCGAGAAGCGCATTGTAGAGCAAGCTCACGGCACCAAGAGGTGCGAGCATGACGATGGGCAGAGCGCCAATCTGAAAGACGGTACCTCCTATGTTGGCACAAAGGAAGATGGTGAAACCGATGAGCCATAGAGGCCGCTTCCATTCTGTGATGCGGCGGGAAGCGGGGAGAGCCTCATTCTGCAGGTGTGACTTGCGCTGGATGGTGAGGCCGAGACTCTGGATGAAGCTGGCAGCTAGACCGAGGATGATGGCCGTCGGCACGCTAATAGGCGCAGGAGTTCCAGTAGTCATACTAGCCACGACGGCCGCGACTTTGAACGGGACAAAGCCACACGATAGGTGAAAGAGGCAAAGGGAGACAGTATTCAAGAGGAGTGAGTGATTTACTCAGACTGCGATAGCCATGTCCCCTGTAGTGCTGTACAGATGGTAACAGAAGGGCGGACTCGAAGAGGAAGAAGAAGAACCACGTCGAATCAGGCTCAAGGTTGTGACTGAAGTGGGAGAGGAGGAAGCTGGGAAGGATGGGTTAGGAGAGGTAAGCGCCGAGGAGGAAAGCAGGACTGGAACGTCGTGCTGTCCTGTCTCCACCTGCATGAGAGAAAAGGGGGGAGTCCGCTAGTCATGCGTGGGCTCTAAAAGAATGGGCCCCGTTTTTGGCGCGCCGCGTCCCAGCTCGCTGTTGCCTGTTGAGTGTTTGTGTTGCGTTCACGGGCCAGCCGACAGACGACGCCAAGCCAGGAATAGGGTCCCAGCGTGAGGTGATGTGTGGAGGAGATCAGCGAGCCGAGGATTTTCTTTTTCCATTTTTCTCCTGGTGAAAGTTATTTCAGCTTGGCTCTTCTTCCAGCGTGCCGAGCTTGGAAGGTCAGTCGGTCACCGCAACCAGCTGGTTGTCTGCTTTACATTAAAGTCACAGTTGCAACATGAGTGGTGAGTGGTGAGAGATCAGCCGGGCTAGATGACCGTGAAGCAACTAACACCAAGTACATCGTGGATGCAGAGGCCGAGTCGCTCTTTGGCTGCTCGACAAATCTCTGCGCCGACTCGATCGAGTCGCCCCCCGGGCTCTCTGGCGTCTTTGCCCTCGCAACATATCAGGTCGACAAGAAGGAGATCGAAGCCAACATCTCAGCAAACAAAGGGACTCAAGGAAAGGACGAAGATGAGGATCAAGATCAAGAGCCAAGTCGAGGGCCCGAGTACACTCGCAGAGGCACCTGCTCCATACGCTCCGCTATGCCTGATGGAAACCAGCGGATATCGAGGTGAGATTGACCAGAAGACGACTTCAGGTAGACGAGAGAGGCTGAGCGTTCCCTGACTTTGAACACAGCAATATCATGGATCAACACGACATGCCAGCGATCCTTGACATGAAGTGGTAAGCAGGACAACCCACCGCCCGCATATTGCAAGTCAGGTTCTGATTCTCACTCGTTTTTCATCAGGGCCCTTGCAAACTTTGGAAGTGGTACATTGCCAGCGGCCACGCTTGGAGTAGCCAATGCGAAAGGATATGTGACCTTGCACGAGTTCGATTCGCGCAAGTTGGCGCAGCTGTCATCCCTTCGTCTGAACGGCAAGAACGCCCTCTGTCTTAGCCTGGACTGGTCTGACCGTCGAGGCGGCTCCTCTCACGGATACTCCGAGTCTGCACTCAAGCGTACAAGCCTCGAACAGGACAGCTCTCTCATCGTCAGTCAGAGCGATGGCTCATTGGCCTATCTGCCAAGCGTTCGTGCCGCTGTTCAGGGAGGACCGACTCTCGATGAGGCACTCCAAGCCGTCAAGGTGTCAGACAGATCAGCAGGCGAAGAAGACGACAGTGATGACGATGACTTTGACCGCACATCCGAGGATGAGCGCGCTGCCGAACAGCTCAGGGCCCATGAGGAACTCAATGTTTCCTTCGATGACAAGCCAAGAGGGCTCGAGACGTGGAAGGCGCACGATTTTGAGGCGTGGATCGCGGCATTCGACTGCTGGTCCCAAGGCAATGTTGTCTGGAGTGGTAAGTCGATATACCTTGCGTCTCTCTTTGCTTCCAGGGCAATACTTTGCTGACTGATACCTTCAGGTGGTGATGACCTCAAGATGAAGGGCTGGGACCTGCGTACTAGTAACTCTGGAAGTGGCAGGCAGGCTACTTTCACAGTCGCAAAAGGGTGAGGGCGGCATCTGAAACCTACTCCAAGTGTCGAAACCCGTGACTGACCTGACGTGCCCTCCCATAGCTTTGACGGTGGTGTCACGTCAATGCAGAGCCACCACTTGCGAGAGCATATCTGGGCCGTAGGCAGGTGAGTATTTGTCTGGTGCCATTCAAGTCAGTCTCATAGGTCAAGATGTGTCTGACACAGAGCCACTCCAGCTACGACTCCGTACTGCGTCTCTTCGATGCCAGGTCACCTCTGCGCCCCGTGAGCGAGACCCAAGCTGGAGGAGGAATCTGGAGAATCAAGTGGCACCCAACAGATGCATCTAAGCTGCTCGTCGGGTGTATGCACGACGGCTTTAAGATCCTCTCACTGGACGAACTGCAGGCGAACGAGTCCGGATCAAGGCTCAGCAGAGGACAGGAGATGGACATTGTCACCCGTTTCGACAAGCACGACAGCCTGGCCTACGGTTGCGATTGGGACCGAGGCCTTGACGAAGAAAGCAACCGACTCGTGTATAGCTGCTCGTTCTATGACGCTCAAATGCACATATGGAGGAGCTGAGACTTAACTGAAACTGTATAGTATTCGCAACACCATGCAATAGGGGGATAAGGGAATGTGTGATAACCAACGAACCTGTTCCGCCACGGAGTAAGAGGCGGAGAGGTTGATACGGCACCACGGTATGCCGTCTTTTGTCTTCCCCTGAGCAAGACATGAGAAAGAGCACAGAGGCTCTTCTCTGGGACCATGAAGCCACACCCCCATGGGAAAGGGGGGGTGCGGCCTCGGCCAGTCAGGGGTGATGGAAGGAAAATTCAAGGAGGGAATGAAAGGTAACGTGGTACTTCATTTTGGAAGGTGACAAGTCGATGAAAACCGAGAAGGGACGGTCGATTCGGTGACGACTCATGCATGGTGTCATTGAGAAAGATTCAAGAGCATGGATGTAAGGAGGAATGGCGATGGTAGGAGGAGAGCAAGGAGTGACGCTGGCCGTTTCTCGACTCAAAAAGGTGCAGAAAAAAAAAGGCCGGTCTCCTCCTCTCACACTCACGCCAGCCAACCAAATGCAGCCTCAAATGACGCGTGCAACGCAAAGCACACCACACGCCAATTGCAGAAACTTGGTAACTTCGGTATAAAAAGTAGAATACAGTACGATACTGGTAACAGTAACATGGGGTCGTGTTGACTTGGCGATTCCCTGATCCTAAGCACGAGATATACTTTAGATCCAGATCCATTGACTCTGTTCCAAGGAGATCATGAGCAGGGCAAGTTCGAAACCATCTTCGTCATGCGTGCGAGGCTCGATTCCAGTCCCCCGTCGTCGCCTTTGCTTGAGAGAAAATATCGCAACTTGAACCTGACTGGCCGTCGAATAGCCTGGAATACGATGTGATACAAGTTATGAGCGTGACAGTCGGTGTGGAAGCAAAACAGCCCTCGACGCTCGTGGGGCTCTCGGTCGGAGACCTTCGCCATCCAGCGCTCCCATAGGGTAGAAGGGGATTTGACCCTCGACGCATGCCGGCTCTGGTGCTAGTCTCAGCATGGGTGGTGAGGACCATTTCCCTTTCTTTGCGGGACTGTGCTGCTCCGGGTCCATTGAGTTGCGCCTGATATGAATGGACCTTGTCGAGAGGTCCTCAGGGATAAGTGT
Source organism: Fereydounia khargensis (assembly GCA_026413255.1). Lineage (NCBI taxonomy): Eukaryota > Fungi > Basidiomycota > Ustilaginomycetes > Urocystidales > Fereydouniaceae > Fereydounia > Fereydounia khargensis. Next base: position 199,939 of record JAOCZO010000022.1, on the reverse strand, counting down.
GTTCGACATCGAGTCGCGAACGCTGGTCCTCGACAACGTCCGGATAAAGTTGGAGAATCCACTCTGGGTAGCCCTCATGGCTCGTTTGCCGACGAAAAGCCTTTGCTTTTCTCGACGAAGCGCCTCGGCCTGGCTCTCAGCAAAGTCCTTCACCTCGCCTTCCAAATCCTGTGGTTTCTGTAGTTGCACCGTGTCGCCGGCGTTGATGCATTGTCTCAAGAGTGTGCCGATTACCACAGAAAACCCTTGAAGGAATCGCAGATCTTCAATTCCGAAAGTTCGCTTCCTGTCAGTTGTCAGAGCTGCAATCCCGAATCGAGTCGGATTGCCCGATCGCCACCGAACACGAGGTTCCTCTACCCCACTAGCGAGTGGTGCTTCCGAGAATGTGGACGAGGTCGTCAGGGGAGAATCCTCCATCACTACATCGATGGGACTCAACATTCCCTGCTCGAACACAGATCGTGCGTCAGAATTTTTGTTCAGCATTTCCACTTTTGCGATGCTGTACCCGTGGCGGCAAAAGTATCTTCCCTCTGGGGAGAGCAGAGCTTTCACCACACTTCGGTCATCGAAACGTGGGATCGTTCCCAGCCTGGAATGTGTGCCAAGCAGGATAGACGAATTGCTCTCGCCATTGACGGCAATAATGCATACTGCCTCAAAATTTGCTGCCTCAGATATCAATCTGGAGCAGAAGTTCAAAGTGGCAATGTCCTTGCACGTCATCGATAGACCTAGAGCTTTGATACGAATCCGATCAACCGCATTCATGCTCAACATCTCATGCGTCTCGGTAGGAATCGATCCCATCTTTGTCTGTGAGATTTGTGGATGTCGCTCCAGCGGTTTCTCTGCGATCTTTGTGCCGATGTCGATGGAGCCGTCTCCTTGAAGCCTCTTTTCGAGTCGCTGCCAACTGGTTTCCATCCGGTCTAGCTTTTCGGTAAAGCTTTCCGCCAACCATGTCTCGAAGGTCCTTCCGATTTCAACGGAGAGTTCCTTCAGCTTGGCTCGATCGGCGGGCTTGAACTCCTCCTTTGCCTCGGTGTCGAGGCAACAAAGCTTTAGTACAGAAGGGACGAATCGTGCTGTTCAGTCTCCAGAGAGCAAACAGTCGGGAACGGGCTGATTTTCAATACTCACAACACCAACAGGTAGGCCATCTGACGCACAGACCGGCATGGCGGCGTAAAACCTAACTCCCGTTACGACCGGATTGTTCCACCATCTCCAGTCCTTGAGTGCGTCAAGGATGACAAGACCGTCGTGTCGATTCACTTCAGAGCGTCCCTGTTAGCGTTTGTTTTGAAGACAAGGACTGGGATTTGGGAGAATCGGAGTGGTCTTTATTGACACTCACGGATTGCATGTGCACACAGAGTCTTGCGGCGTTCATTTGAACCAACCTCGGCCCCATCGGAGCTGATGCAGCATACGCGATTCATGTCTTCGTCAATGACCGTAAACATCGCAACCATGGTCCCCATATGTTTGCGCAGATCGTCACAAATCGCCTTGATACGTTTCCAGAATGAATCTGGCATTTTTGATATCTCAAGTCGATTCAAAGACGCCTGCCTCTCCCACTCCCATTCGGGGGTAGGAGCATACAGAGGCCCTTGCTGTTCACGATTCGCATTTGGGACCAAGTTGAGATCAGGATCGCCACGGGTAGGAAGTTGGGGATGCTGTTGATTGAGGTCGATGCGGCCATGTCCATAAGCGAGGAGAAAGTCAGTCCAGTCTGACAAGAAGCTCCCATCTTTGCTGGGAGGGTCGCCTGGTCTTCGATCAGGTCCAGATGCGGGAGTCTGCTTAGCCCCATCTGACTCAAAGGCCTTGCCCCATACCCTTTTCGCCGAGCTTCCCCAGGCCCACTCTAGATCCCGGTACACCTGGAAATGGTCATGGGGTGTCGATGGTTGCGAGGAGGTGTCTCGTTCCTGTCGCGCTTCCGCATCCCGATTCTTCTGAGCGCCATGAGCGTGGCTCGTGGCTTCCAAGCTTTCTTCCGCAGGTCGAAGACGAGTATTGCTTTTCCTTTTGAATGCTTGCAGGGACGCTATTGAGCGGGTAAAAGCAAGACCCTTCCTGGGATTGCTCGTTCCAGATTCCGACGAGGCGCTGTGTGAGCGAAGCGCAGCAGTATCGCGTGGTTGTACCTGACCGTGAGCCGGCCACGCTATATTGCTGGCCGAATGATGTGATGAGAGAGCTTTGATACTCGGACGTTTGAGGGACGACTTCGTTGAGGATGTGTTTTCGGACTCTTGATTCTCCTGGAGAAGGTCAAGGACGTGGGGAGGAGGCTGAAGAGCCTCTGTCGCTAGCTTCGCCACCGTTGTAGGTTCGGTTATACAGCTTGTGTCGTGGTGATGACCAGGCGAAGCACTGTCGCAGCACGAGAGTAAAGCGATGTTAGATCGATCAGCAGCCGCCTTCCCCTGTCTGGAGTCTTCGTTGGCATTTTGCCTTGCAGAAGCGTGCGACAACTCCTGAGAAATCTTTGTCCTTGGCACTGGTGTGCTTGTCATCAATGCTGATGACGCCTGATCATTCGGTCTGGTTGCTGCGCTTGTTGGTGAAACGATATAAAGGCTGGGATCGGAATGCCGAGGTTGGGAGGGAAGAAATCCGGTAGCGCTGGGGGAATTTGAAAACTTAAATGCATAGAGTGTATCCTTCTCGGGGGGTGGAATCGGAAGGAGGGAGAGGGGGGGAGGTGCGAGATGCAAAGCCGGATGATGTGCAAGCCTCGTACTGAACATTCTGCAGACGAGCTTGGCCGGGGCCCGGTTTTTGTTGTTGCTGTGCTCTGTGTCACTACAGGTCGTGCTTGCGACGATCAGAAAGCGGACGAATCAGCACGATGAAGTAAGATAGCATGGCTCTCTCTTAATCAAAAGGGCGGCAGGCGAAGGCTTGAAAGCGTGAACAGTGAAGGGTTGGAGTCGCATCTAGTGAGCCAGGCGCAGACGAGGCTTTGTGATAGGATGGCGAGGGAAGGAGATAGGGCGGTTCTGATGGTGGAAGGAAAGAGAGAGGGGAGAATGTAGGGGGTGACGAAGAAAGGCAGGCGACGAAGCAAGTCAGTCACTGTAGTCTGAGCAGTGAAGGTCGAGACGTTCCCGAACAAGGCTAGCTACTGGCAAATCACGCGATGCTGTGGCGATGCCTGAATGGCCTCGAACTTCCAAAAGCCTGATAGCTAAGGTTGCTCGACGCGTGAGAATGACTCAGCCTTCCCTATTGCCCTGAAAGAGGGCGGGCTGAGCTGGTGTCATGCGGCGGCCATCGCCGAGGGGGCGAAAGCCAAGAAACTCGAGACGGTGCGATTGCAGAGCTTGGCTTTCGGTAGAACAATGTTGAGGTTGACAAGATCAGATTTACCACGATACGCCTGGCTGTGGCAAAAGGCAGAGTGTGCGTTGGTCCACCCCTGTGCAGCTGCGTGTCTGAATGCAGAACAGAACGTTGACGTGCAGGACTCAGTCGAGACAGATGAGCGCTCGATCATTTGCGGCGGGCTAGACGGCTTGGGTCCCGGTGTGCAGCCATTATGTCATGCGGCTTGAATGTTTCCGGCACCAGCATTGGGGTGGAAGAGGCAGAAATGCGCCCAGTCGAGCCTTTGCTGGATGCTGGTCGCTGTCAGTTGAGCGAACTTTGTGAACTTTGCATGCTGCGCACTTGACTCTTCTCTACCCTGTGGTATTCGAATTCGAGGGTCTGGATTCCGCGCCAGGGTGCACGTCTGATTCACCTGCTGCTGCTGCTGCTGCCACTGCTGGCTGCTTCTGTTGCGTCCGGTTGCCTCACTTTGTTTAAGGCGGCCACTTCCGGACGGGCCGCCTGAGTTTAGAGCTTGACTTTTTTTTCCTCCAACGTCCCGTGTTCAGACTCTGCCTCAGTCAGGCTGCACAATCAGAAGCACTGAATTGCTCTTGTGTCAGCTGGTTGCTATGCTGGCTCGAGATGCCGCGTGACCTTCCGGAATACTGGAGTGAGACTGGGGGGCTTCACTCTGGTTGTCTCTTTCTCCCTATGAACACGGCTGCGAGTTTGGTGAAGAATGGAATCAGAACGCCTCGGACAGTTTCGGGCCCCTCTTTGCCCCAGTTAGATTTCAAAGTCGAGATTGGGCTGTCCCTCCCTGGCTGCGTTTCAGACTCAGTGGTGGTTTATGCCTTGGGGTTTCCTTCGAGCTTGTCTTGTTCCAGGCGTCGGAGTACGCTCTGCTTCTTCCTCTCGTTTTCGGTCAGGCCCGCTGCCCAATCCTCAGCGTCGTTGCTCTTCTTTTCCGCTTGACCCTCGCTCTGAGAAGTGGGAACCGGCGGTGGTTTGTCTGTCCTGGTTCCGATACGAACATCTGTCGCAATGCGAAGAGCGCCCATCTTGTGTACAGCCTCGTGGCATCGCTCTATCGCCTTGCAGACCACGGGGAAGAGGCCCTCGAGATTGGTGCCGTAGCCGCTGTAAACAGAGATGAGAGCAAGTCTAGTCAATACCCAGGGACATCCTGTCTGCGAATGAGGCTTCCGTCAAGCTTACTGAACCTCATAGCGGATGCCCTCGTCCTTCATCTTTTCGAGCACCCGCTGGCATTCTGTGATGTACTCTCCGACCGACGTCGTGGGCGTACCAATGGGGATAACTGATTTTTGATGGTGTGTATCAGCATTCCACGTATCTTTCCGTATCGTGAACCTTGTCACACATTCACTCACGACAAAAGTCTGCCACAGCGTAGAGTGGGGACGACGACATGTTGCTTTGAATACGTGGTCGGTCAGTTGTTTCGTGCCGAGGTGGTCGATGTGGACGTTGGCTGAGCGTGACTGAGGCCTGGCTTGGGAGACTGGGAAACATCCTCCACATCACAGCAGGAGCAGCTCCAGCAGCCGTCCAAACTTGGCCACTGCGCAGCAAATCTTCCTTGCTCTACGCGACGCGTGAGCTCCCTTAACGCGCATTCCCAATCTGTTGCGCGAAGCAACACCCTGAAATTACCTCTTTCTTACTCGCTCACTCTCTCCAATCCACTCAATCCTCTCACAGCTTCCAATCAACCTTGTCTTCTACACCCCCTACACATACCCATTTGGTCAGCCAATTAGTTGCCTACCAATTACCTACAATCAATTGCTGCATTCTCACAAAGAAAGCCCCTTTCAAATCTTCTTCCAATCTCAAAACGGCGCGGCAGCCGGTCATCCCTCGCCATGTCGGGTCTCATGTACGATACCTCCAACTCGGGCGGAGCTGGAGCTGGTGACAAGGAAAAGCCCGAGCTCGGTCTAGACAATGCTGCCGAGACGAGCTTCTGCTCCTACTTCCGCAGCATGTCAAAGCCCACCCCAGGAACCGTTCGCCTCTTTGACCGTAACGAATTCTACTCAGCACATGGCGACGATGCCATTCTTATCGCAGACGTCGTGTTCAAGACTCATTCGGCTCTCAAATATCTTGGCAGCGGTGGCAAGGATAAGGGCCTTCCTTCGGTCACACTGAGCCTGGCCGCTGCCAAGAACTTCCTGAGAGAGGCGCTCACCGCCAGGCAAATGCGAGTCGAGATCTTGTCCAATGGCGGCGGAAAGCGGAACAATCAATGGACTGTCGTCAAGCAGGTGAGTGTCTGACTCCGAGCATGGCAGATGGGACAGTCTGGAAGATGAAGCTGAACTCTCTGCTACAGGCCTCGCCAGGAAACCTTCAGCAGCTCGAGGATATGCTGTTTGTCAATGCCGACATTGTCACCTCGCCTATCGTCATGGCTATCAAAATGTCCACAAAGGATGGTATCAAGACGGTCGGTGCCGCTTTCGCAGATGCCACCAACCGGTACCTGGGTGTGGCCGAGTATCCCGAGAACGACTTGTTCAGCAACACAGAATCCTTGTTGATTCAGCTTGGCGTAAAAGAATGCATTTTGCCCAGAGACGAGAAAGCCACGGACGTCGATCTCAACAAGCTTCGGAGTGTGATTGACCGCTGCGGCTGTGTCATGTACGACACCAAGAAGGCCGACTTTTCGGGCAAGAACGTAGAACAGGATCTCCGTCGCTTGCTAAAGGAAGAGTCAGCCGGCATTACCATTCCAGAGTTGGACCTCAAGACTGCCATGGGATCTGTCTCGGCCCTGATTACCTACCTCGGTCTACTAGCAGAAGATTCCAACTTTGGCCAATTTTCCATCGAGACTCACGACCTTTCACAATATCTTCGTCTGGACTCGTCGGCTTTACGTGCTCTGAACCTGTTCCCGGAGCCCAGTCAGACTGGTGGCAACAAAAACTCGAGCGTATTCGGTCTCCTTAACCACTGCAAGACTGGCCAGGGTCAGAGGCTCCTTGGACAGTGGCTCAAGCAGCCTTTGGTGAATGTCCATGCCATCGAGGAACGCCAGAATCTGGTCGAAGTATTCGTTCAGGATGTGTCAACGCGCCAAATCGTCCAGAACGACTTTTTGAAGATGATGCCAGACATGCATCGAATCAGCAAACGATTCCAAAAGGGCGTTGCGACTCTCGAGGATGTTGTCCGCGTGTACCAGGCAGTTCTCAGGCTGCCGGGTTTGATCCAAACTGTGGAAGACGCAGAAACACCGTCGTCTGTGCACAAGGAGCTTCTCACACGCTTCTACCTCACCCCGCTCAAGGTAAGTCAATACTAACAACTAATCCTGAGAAGAAGTCGGATTTAATGTGACTGACAGGCTTCAATTACCCAGGAACACAACGCATCGCTTGCCAAGCTCGCTGAGCTGGTCGAGACCACAGTCGATTTGGATGAATTGGCCTGCCATAACTTTGTCATCAAGCCAGACTTTAACGATGGACTCAAGCAGATCAAGGACGCGTTGGATGAGGTTCGCGACAAGCTTGACGAGCAGCATCGCCTGTCAGGCAAGGAACTGAAGCTCGACATTGAGAAGAAGCTGCATCTCGAGAATCATTCGGCTTATGGCTACTGCTTCCGAGTCACTCGCACAGATGCAAGCCTGGTGAAGAACAAGCGGGGCTACTCGGACATTGCCACGGTTAAGGGTGGCCTCTACTTTACCAACGAGTCGCTGAGGGATCTGAGCAACGAATTCCGCGACCTTTCAGAACGATACAACCGCGAGCAGAGTGGACTTGTGAAAGAGGTGATCCGAATCGCTGCGTCGTATTGCCCACCACTTGAACAGCTCAATGTGGTTCTGGCTAACCTCGATGTGATTGTCAGCTTTGCACATGTCTCTGAGAACGCTCCGGTCCCTTACACCAAGCCGAAGGTTGAGGAGAAAGGCAAGGCAGCAGACATCAACATTAAGGAGGTGCGCCATCCCTGCCTTGAGGTGCAAGAAGATATCAACTTTATCCCGAACGACACTGAGATGGTCAAGGACGAGTCGGAGCTGCTCGTCATCACAGGCCCCAACATGGGCGGCAAATCGACCTATATTCGACAAGTCGGTATCGTAGCGCTGATGGCACAAGTCGGATGCTTTGTTCCTGCCGCAGAGGGCGCCAGGCTCCCTGTCTTTGACTGCATCCTAGCACGAGTCGGCGCGGGAGACAGCCAGCTCAAGGGAGTCAGCACATTCATGGCGGAGATGTTGGAGACGGCAACGATCTTGAAAACAGCGACGGCCGACTCGCTCATCATCATTGACGAGTTGGGAAGAGGCACCTCGACATACGACGGCTTTGGACTGGCCTGGGCTATCTCGGAATGGATCGCAACGCAGATTCGATGCAAGTGTCTGTTTGCAACCCACTTCCACGAGCTTACAAACCTGGCCAATCAGCAAAAGCATGTCAAGAATCTTCACGTGGTGGCCCATGTCAGCCAGCGTGAGGGTGGCAGTCGACACGACAGAGATATTACGCTGCTGTACAAGGTAGAGCCTGGTATCAGTGACCAGAGTCTGGGTATCAATGTCGCCGAGCTGGCAAACTTCCCGCCATCGGTGATCCAGTTGGCCAAAAGAAAGGCTGAGGAGCTCGAGGACGATGATGGTGAGTCGACGAGGGAGCGACGAATAGAGAAAGTGGTGAAAGCTAACTTGAGCCATTCGCCTCGGTCCACAGATGATCAAACGGCCGCACTGAGCATGCCCGAGGATGTCACGGCGGAGGGAACAGTGCTTATCGAAGAGTTTATGAAGACGTGGGTGGAGCGCTCGGAGAAGCTTGGGAGGGACGAAGCAGATGGTGAAGGGGGCACCAAGAGGCGCAAGGTGGATCCCGAGACGGAGCTCGAAGAGTTGCGCAGGTGCGTCGAGGAGTTCCGACCTCGTATCGAGGGCAATGTGAGTACGGAGCCATCTACAGTGTGTTTGCGTGACCGCCGGGTAAATGACAGACTAACGGAAAGCCATACCCATTCACAGGCCTGGGCGAGCAAGGTCCTCCAGAGCTTTTGATCAAGCTCGACGCACTCGCAGGGCGTCGAGAGCGTCGTGGGGTAGATACACATACATGTAGCTTGGTGCTTGGTAATGCAGGGCAAATGTACTGGTTATGTGGGTCCAGCCAACCAGGTGAAAGGGATGGAAGAACGTGAACGCGTCAGCGGCGAACGGTGTGGCTCTAGCCGACGGGTCGGAGTGCCAAACGCCCTCTTTAGGTCGGCCACTGCCTCCTCGTGTCGTGTACTGCAGAGTACTATACCTGCATCAGTAATGAATCCTGTGACCACGAAAACGTGGGGATAGATAACATGGAAAGCAGGAACACATGCTACCTCATGGCACCCTTTGTCGTTACAGTAGGTCGGCGATACCCGTGCCTGCAACTAGCATGGCACCGGGGCTGAGAATCGGCCAACTCGCTCTCCTCCGAGATAAGTGGAATGCAAGGTGGGTGGGGACGAGTCGATTTTCTTCTTTTCTTCCACCTCGGCTAATCTGCCGGCTGGCATGATTCCGTTCGCTTCCTGGCTGCACCCTTCCACCTTTTTGCTGAGAACGTGGTGCCGACCATCCGTCCAGCCAGGGCTTTCGATGCGCGCCCCCAGGAACAAGGCTTGGCTCAGTGTTGAAGCTTGTAGGAAAGGAAAAGAAAGTACTTAAAGACCCCGGCGAGGATGCAATGAAAGAGGAAGGGGCCATCACCATCCAGTCTCATCCATCACCAGCAAAATGCGAACTTACCTCCCCGTTGCTCTCCTCGCCCTCGCTGGCAGCTCGACCGCCACCTCGCTCGGCAAAGCCAAGGATGCCTTTGAGTGCCTCAAGGCCAGCAAGCTCGAGTCTTGCCAAACCAAGACGTCCATCCCCTTCGACTCGCCCGAGACTTGCTGCTACAACGGTGCGATCGAAGAGGGCGGAAAGGAGAACGGTCTCTTCCTCGCCACCCAGTTCTGGAATGCTCAACCAAGCCTAGGCCTGGATGACTCGACCACCGTCCACGGCCTTTGGCCTGACTACTGTGACGGAACTTACCCCCAGTTCTGCTCTAACGTCACTGGTATCCCCGAGTACACCGGTGAAGAGATCCGCGCGGTGCTCGAGAAGTATGACCCAAAGCTAGTCGAGTTCATGGACGTGAACTACAAGACCAACTCTGGCACCGACGAGTCGTGAGTTTCATTGTTTCCTGGCTTCGTGCCAGCTCTCAAGTGGTCGAAAAGGATCGGCCTCATAACTGATCTTTATATTGGTACGATTGCTTTGCAGGTTCTGGGAGCACGAGTGGAACAAGCACGCTACGTGTATCAGCACTCTCCGCTCGCAATGCCAGGCTCCTTTCCCTGGTATCTCAAAGGAGGACGCTGCTCTCCTCGGTTACTTTAGGCAGATCATCCACCTGTTCAAGAAGCGTAAGTCTGCTACTACCCGCATCTTGCCTCTGCCACGGTACTGACATGACATACGCTAATCCTTGTTTGCCATAGTGCCCACGTACGACTGGCTCAAGCACGCCGGCATCGTGCCCTCCGAGACCAAGACTTACAGCCTCAAGTCCATCCAGGATGCCCTTGCCAAGAAGCACGGTGGTGTTCCTTTCGTTGGCTGCAACAAGCAGGGTGAGCTGAACGAGTTCTGGTACTACTACACCACCAAGGGACCCGTCAACTTTGCCAAGTACATTCCCGGAGAGACGACGACCAAGTCTACCTGCCCAGACCAGGTCAAGTACCTTCCCAAGTAGATGTAGCAGCCTGCAATACCACTCCATCTTGTTACCATATTCTACGGCGAGGTTGCTACAATTTGTGTACGAGTGCATCAAACTCGGGTGGGTATAACCTACAGATATGTCCGATAGGGCTGGAAGCAAGTCACTCGGACTTGGCAAGACGACTCGAGCGTCTGCGCTTTGTCTCATTATTGTTCTGCGCATTCTCGGCCTCAACTTGCCGTTTCTTTGCCTTGGCTGGAGCAACACTTTTCCCTGCAGGCTTTGAGTCGGCCTTCTGTCGCTTGCTCTCGGCGGCAACCACACTTGTGTCTTTGGGAACAGCAGTAGCCGTCGTCTTGGCGTTCTTCTTGGGTAGCGCAGTCGCGTTCCACTTCGCAGGCCAGTCTTGCCATCCGCCCTTTTCAGCCAGGCGCACGATCGCATCATACGCTCCGTCCGATACCGGCTGAGACCGCGAGTCAGTACTCGAGCGAACGGTAGCAGAGGGAGAAGAGTACCTACCTGCACGCTGAGGCGGCCGCGATTCAAAAGCGCCATCTGGCTAATGGCTTCGAGGTCCGCGTCAGAGAGGTAGCCGACCTGCTTGCGCTGCTCAGCATCCAGATCGCGGGAACCTAGCTTCTGCAATAGTCCAAGCGGGACATGATGCGACACGTGACGAACGTACTCGACATCGACTAGGTACCACTTTGGATTGCTCTTGTCAGACTTCGCATCGTAGTATGGATGGTCCTGGTGCAAGGTTGAGTTAGGACAGAGTTGGGGCTACTGAGAGGGAGAGAGGAAGACGAACCTGGTCGAATGCTGAGGGATCCGGATAGCTTTCAGAGCAGATCTACAGGAAGAGGATGTGTCAGACTCGTGGTGACATGCCGGGTGGATCCGCAAACCGCACTTACCTTGGCGAGGCCAGCAACACCTGCAGTCGCGATCGACAATACCGAGGTCAGATGCATGCTTGGTCTGAATGATAGCTTGGACAGACTTACCAGGTACCTTGGTGTTTGAATGATAAAAGAGCACGCGATCGCCGACCTTCATCCTCTCCTTCATGATGGTCTTGGCCTCTGGATTGCGTACGCCGTCCCAGGGAGTGACCTTGCACTTGGCAAAGTGGTCGATGCTGAAAGCGACGTCCTTTCCTCGCTCGAAGCGCGAGTCTGGCTCAGCCTTCATGAGCCAGCATTTGAAGGGGCGGGAGTCCTTGTCTTCTACCGTCATTTCGAGTACCGTACTTGCCTTCGTCTAGGTCTTGGTGTTGGTCAGAGGGTAGGATCCCGTACGCTGAAGGGACGCTCAAGCGTCTGTGCGCGAGTCGCGTAAGACACAGAAACGAACACCGTTTTTGCATTCTTCGCCGATGACTTGTGAGATACGACGTATTGACGTACACTCTCAACCTCCACTCGACTCAAGACACGCAGGCAAGGCAAGAATGAGCTATCGAGCGGCATTTTCAGCATTCTACGCACGCAACTTTGAGCGACGGCCATGGGTCACGCTTGCGGTGACGAACGGCGCACTTGGTGTCCTCGCCGATGGCGTTGCGCAGAGTCTAGAACGGGTTTCTGTGACCCAACAACGAGAGCGGGATCCAAAGTCGGCCCCACCGGAATCTGGTAACGAGGCATGGGACTGGGAGCGATCAGGACGCTTTCTGGCTTTCGGAGTAGGCATGGCTCCTCTCCTGGCTGAATGGAACCGATTCATCGAGTTCCGCTTCCCCCTTCGTTCAGCCGCAGGCGTCGTGCGTCTCAGTGCGCTAGCTAAACGTGTTGCAGTCGACCAGATCGCTTTCGCCCCCTTCGGTCTGGCCCTCTTCACCGGCGCAATGGGCCTTATGGAACGGAGAAGCATAGAGGGTACCAAGGATAAGTTTGATGAAGTAGGTCCCATTCATACGCGATGCTCGTTCGTATCCGCGATACTGACACATGTTGGACGTGTACTGTTGCAGATGTACATCTCTGCCCTGCTTGCAAACTGGCAGGTTTGGCCCCTGGTTCAGGTCATCAACTTTCGCTACATGCCCTTGAAGTGAGTAGTCTTGTCCCAGCCCATTTTGACTTGCCTCTCCGGCCTAAGTTTCGTTCCCGTCTCCACCTATCCAGGTATCGTGTTCCATTCGTGTCGGCCGTGGGCATTCTCTGGAACATTGGCCTCTCCCTGCTGTCCAAAGCAACTTCCAACAAGCCTCGCGCTGCCTTGACCGCCCTACCCGTCGCTGTGCCAGAAGAGAAGCCATCGACATCCAAATCTGAAGCAAGTAGCACAACCACAAAGTAAACCGTAACCCAGTGCAAAGAAGAGCCCGCATCGCTGTGCGGACATTGTATTGTAGAGGCATGACCATGACTGGAACCGAAATCGAACCAAACCAGATCGCAAATGCAAAGGTAAAACGGGATTGAAGAGTGGACGCCGACTGGTGATCAAGATCCGAAACAAATGGGACGATTCTCCAAATATCTCTGCTCCCCAAGGTGCTGAGTCGACCTTTTCAACTATGTATTCAGTGCGCAAGCTTGGCCATCGTTTCAGCAGCGGAATCCTGCATGACATGGTCCTCGCTGTCCCTTACTTCGTGGAGCGGTGCCATCTCCTGGTCCTCGTCCATTGCTTGCGCCACCAGTCCACCTTCAGATCCTCGCCTGCCAGGCACGTCCGCAGAGTCTCCAAAGCCGATCGAACTGCCACCACGGCTCATCCTGCGGCTCTCGATGCCGCTTCCAAGCTCAAAGCCCTGCACGCTTGGAGGAGCCCGTACGCTGCCCAGCGTTTCAGTGCTGTCGACTGAGCCCCTCCTGGACGGCGAAGCAACGCCATCCGGAATCTCGCTTCCGTCCAACGAGTGCGGCGGGGATGATGTGCCGATCGTTGCGACCGTGCTTCCAGCACGTGAGGTGGCGCCCATGCGTGTTGAAAGGCCGGGCGGGAAGGCCAGGGGGGTTCCACCAATGCCGGCCTCGCCGCCCATGATCTCGCGCTCGCGCATGCGTTGTCTCTCGATGTACGCTGCACGAATCGCTAGTTCTTGATCGTCGGCAGTACCTGTGCTGCCTTGAGCGCCTCCCGTGCCGCTCGAGCTCACGCTTCCTGCCTCAGAAGGAGCTACACTTGCCACTGTGCGACTGAGCAGACTGGGCCCGGGACCAAGTCGGCCACTGAAGTTGTCAACAGCAGGATAGCCGGTGGAGAGCGGAGGCGAGCTGCCTCTCGCTGATGCAGAGTAAGAAGAACCGGCAGTAGCAGGCGTACTGTTGTATTGTTGAGAGACTCGGTCACGGGTTGAAAGGCTGTCGACGAAGGGGCTAGCAGGCTCTGAGGCATCAATCATGGAGGCCTTGGGAGATCCGGGAGGTTGCACGGCAACAGAGAAGACAGAAGCTGCTCCTGGGCTGTGTGGTCGGAATGCCGATGTCCTGGGATCCAGCTCTGGTGGAACGCCCGCTATGATTGGCAGGCGAAGGTATCGGGGCAGTGCCCGTCAGATATTGATTGAAGAGAAAAGTAAAGCACGAAGGATCACTCACGGACTGAGGCGCCACCTTCGCCAAAGGCACCGACGCTGGTATGACCAGTCTCGTGGCTGTTGGCAGGACCATCGGCGTCAGAGGAGGTTTGAACGTCAATGTCAGTGTCGGTGCCGTGCGGGTTGACGATTTGCCCAGGAAGGCGGATTCCTGGGGCGAGCTGGTCGGCATCAGGGATGCGGCCAAGGTTGTCGGCGGTCAGAGCACGAGCTCTTCTAAACTCGGAGCTTGAATCGACTTCTTCGTTGGCGGCGGCCTTGAGCGCCTCTTCTCGCTCGGCAGCAGTCATTCCGTTGAGCTGCTGCTCGAAGCTGTCGTCTCGCTTGGCGAGGTGTGAGGTTTTTGCATATCTGCGAGCAGAAGAGTCGTCCCTTTCCAATGCTGGAGCGGGGATCATTTCATCTTTGGAGACTGAGAGGGAGCAGAAGCAGGTCGTAAGCATCTGAGGATTGTCACGAGCTGAGGTGCAAAGAGAGCTCGAGTGAAGCTTACCTGGAACGCCAGCCATATTGCGAAGCTGTGCTTGCCTCAATGGTGGAAAAGTGGATGCTGTCTCGCTTTGCTTGGATTGAGTGAATGCGCTGAAGGAAGAGAAGAGGGTAGATATGAGGGGTGCTATCTAAAGCAGCAGTGATGATATGGTGGAGGGCAAGCTTTGGCTCCGATCTGTGTATGCGGGAGAGTGTGAATGAAATGAATGAATGAAAGTGCTGCCTCTGCCTACGCGGATGTGTGTCTATGTGTGCGTGTGTGTGTGTGGGTCGTTGCGTTGCAGCTTTGATCCACTCGGTTCGGGGTGCGGAGTTTGCCTGTTCACTGCTTCCTGGGCCTTGTGGACTTGGATCGTGCGTTAGGCTAGGCCGGGCTGGGCGAGACTGAGAGAGCTGGCCTTTGCTTGGCTTGGCTTGGTGCAGGGTTGCGGGGGCCCCGTCAGTGTGTAATTTTCCCTGAACGAGTTCTCACCCTCTGGCAGGCCTGACCGCGTGTGCCGGGCGGGCCGGGCGCTCTGGGTGCGAGCCACCCTCATTTCGCCAGCCAACCTTCTGTTCCAATGACGCACAACCGGTACCGAAAAGGGAGACAGCCGACAGAAACTTCCCGGCCGGAAAGCAAGGTGACGCTAGAACAAAGAGAGGAAGAATTTTTTTGGGATCAGTGCGTCCGAACTCCACATTGTCCCAGTTGGCAAGCAGGTCAGACAAAAGCTGCTCACCATCCATCATCAATCAACGCCATGGCCGCCAACGAACCTGCCAAGCCACAAGCCCCCAAGCGGAAAGCCGAGTCTGACGAACCAGTCGACGACTACGACTCGGATGAGAGCGAACCTGACTTTATCAACGTCAACTTTGACTTTCGAGCGCCGGAGGAGATTGATTTCCACGCTCTCAAGCGACTCATCCAGCAGCTCTTCTACACCCATGCCACTAAGCTGGACATCAGTGGCCTAGCGGACCATGTCATCAAGCTATCTTCGTCCGAGGGTGTCGGTACCACTATCAAAGTCGAGGGCGACGAGGACCAGGACCCTTATGCCTTTGTCAGTGCTCTCGAGATCAATGGCTCTAGCTCCAGCGAATCCCCGGCCGCAGCGTCTCTCACCAAGTACCTGCTCGAAGTACTCGCCAAGTCTCCCAGCGCAAAAGACCTCCACCAGCTCATTAAGAGCGCCTCTTCGTCCGCTTCAACCGCGCCACCGGTAGCAGTGGTGCTCCATGAGCGAATGGTCAACATGCCCCCTCAGGTAGCACCACCTCTTTACCGCATGCTCAACGAGGAACTTGAACAGGCACGCAGCTCCAAGGTCAGTCCTTGCATACTTTCTTTCGCTGATATCTTTCACTGACATGTCTCTCTACTCACAGAACCCTGTCCCCACCAAGCCGTCTCACTTGCTCTTCTTCTCCCGAGTCTTCTCAGCGGATGCTTTCTCCGATGATGAGGCGATGGACGAGGATGACGACGATGAGGCCACTGGACTTGCTGGTGCACGAAGAAGGAAGGCCAAGCTTGCGCGACGAGAGGCCAAGAAGCAGGGTGCCAAGAAGGATGCCCAAAAGGTCCGCGACATTGCCCAGGGCACCGGTGTCTCTGGCGCGGATCAGGACGAACTTGGACTGTTCCATCCTGAAGACAAGGCCATTACCAAGGTGAGTGATTATGCCTTGCGCACGCGCAAATTTGCTCTTACTGACTCGATCATCCTCATTGTGACTCTCTTTAGTATGCATCACACACCCACACCTTCCGCTTCCCTCCACCAGCGGATGCAGCAGATAGCTTTGAAGCGCCGCTCTTCGGACGTATTGCTGCAGTGCCATACGACAAGCTCGCCGATGTCTTGACTCAGAACGAGCAGGACCTTGTCCCTGTCTAGAAAAATCGTCGGAGAATAATGCAATTCGTTTGCTGTCAAATTTGTGTGTCGTTCGGTTTCCACCTTGGAAGAAAGAAAAGATCGGGGGAAAAAAAAAAATAAGAAAAAAATAGGGACAAAAGAAGTTGACTGAGCGGCAAGACCCATTATGTGTCGCTGTAGAAGTGTCATGCTATGAGCATCACTGCATCGCACTGAAAGATCTTATGGTCTCGAAAGAAATGATCATTTGCTGAGTAGCTGGCTACCGTAGGCCGCCGGCGCGCCTGCAACCAGTCAGGCTTGCATCCTGCATCGCGGTCTGTCCATTTTCTCTCCCTTCCATCTGGTACTCCGCTCGGCCATGCCCCTTGCCAAGACTCATGAGCCCTCTCGCACGGTCCCAGCTGATGTGATGAACATGGTCTGATGCGGTCGCAGTAGGGCTCACTTTGGACATTCGGCCGATAGACAGAGCACAGTCCCTAAGGTGGGTGGGTGGCGTCGCGGTATTCCGATCGACAGTGCATGTGCGGCTCGGCTAACGCCTGCGCCTGCGTCAGCCGGCGGGGTTCAGCGAACTACGACTCGGGGGACAAACAATGCAACCAAGGCGTGTAACAGGAACCTTCGCAGCTTCAATCACAAACAAAGGGAGAACCATGATACGAATGTGTAGCGCTGGAAGCATGCTGGCTCCTTTTCCCGTCTTGGTCCCTGCGCAAAGCCGGGGACTTTTTGCTCGTAGAATCCAATTTCGACAAGTGATATGACCGTTAGCCGAGACGTACAAAGGCTGCTAGGCTAAACGAGAACAAGTCCTGCTTGTCTGACACTTGACCTGACCCGTATCATGTACTGGTGCTGCAGGCCGACGGCAACTTGACGCACTTGCACCTCCGGTCAACTGCTGCGCCGGAAATCCCTTTGTTCTCTCCTCTCCCCCTTCCCAGTTGTCAGTCACGCTCGGTCGTGCTGTGCTACGCCTAATGCTGCTAATATTGGACCCACGACACGGCAATCACTCGCAGTCCTTATGCAACGGCAAGGTGGGGTGACTGCAGAAGCAGCCCCTGTTCCCCTTCATTCCTGCTACAGCACCTGAGCATTCATCGAACAAGATCATTGCCTACCTTCCACCCTTTCATTTGATCGATCCTTCCCTTCTCTTCCATCATTCACACTCGTTTGTTTATTCTCACCCCCTCCTCTAGACACTCTCACATTCCTTTTCCGCCCAACAAGGTCGCAATGGTTCTTCTCCGCACATTCTCGCTGCTGGCAGCCACTATTGCCTCGCTGGCACTCAGCGTCGCCGGACAGGCGTCTAACGATGACCCTCGGGGTAAGCCTCTCTACGTCAACTATCCCTCGTGCGACCACTACCAGTGCAAGGTCATCTGGCACCGAGGCGACCGCGTCTACGTCAACTGGCTCGCGGCCCCCAAGGGTAACGTCAAGATCGAGCTGGCGCCCCAGGAAGGCACCACGGGCCTCCCCACCTACCGTCTCACCAAGTCCACCTCGGGTTTGCACCATAGCGACGCCTGTGACAACATGGGCCTCAAGGGAACTACCTGCGGCCGATTCTGGTGGAACGTACCCGACGACGCTGTTCCTGGAAAGTACGAAATCATCGTCACTTCCCTCAGCAAGCCCGATATCGTCGGCTACACCGACACCGTCGTCATCAAGCCTAAGAAGAAGAAGTCCGGCAGCAAGCGTTCTCATCTTCACTCCTCGGACGACGAGTGAGACAAAGTTTTGCGCCATCCTCTCGGCCTAATTGAGCTACCCAACAACCACCAGCATAAATTTTCATTCACAAACACGCAATAGTTCCCATCATCTTCGTCTTCTATCACTCTCATGGCAAGGATCGACTTCTACATGCTGCCCCAGTAGCCGTTCTTGATCATTTTGACCGCCTTCCTATAATGCATGACAGGCTCTAGCCACTTGTTCCAGTAAAGTAATCATTTTATCATTTTTCATTTCTCAAACCAATCAACTCATCACCGTCTGCCATGCCAGCGTCACCCTCTGTCAATGTGCAAGTGCGTGTGCCTCGCTCCATGCTCATGACGTTCATGCCTTCATACATGGTACGTAAGCACGATTGGGGAACAAAAAGACAGGGGCGGGGGCAGCTTCAAAAAAAGGCGAAAAGGAACTGCAGCACCTAGGATTCCCGCGTGGTCCCCCACCGCAGTACTGACTAGGCGATACCGTGCTTAACTTCGCAGATCGGACGGGATGCGGTGCTTTCACGGTTCTATGGCCGCAGATGTTCTCAGTTGTCACAAGGAACAGTATAATGCCCTATGTTATGGAGGAATACTCGCGTACCTTAGCGCCGCTACTGATGCCGACTCCTACTCGAAGGATGTTCAAAGATACACAGACACACAGAGCAATCAACAAGTCGATCCGTCAATCGGAAGTTTTGGTTCTTGGTCAATGGTGTGCGTGTGTAAAAAACATGATCATACAAGCATGCCGCGGAGGAGGGATGGAGGTGTAGGAGCAAGGGGGCTGACCAACCTCGTTTGCGCCTATACCACCCTACCATGTGCTAGTCCATAGCGGACGGCTGCCAAGCGAGTTGGCCAAAGAGATGGAAGCACCCGTCGGTGCGGACGAGTTTTTAGTGGGTTACGGAACGGGGTCGATGGGGGTAGCGCTAGAAAGGCAGAAGTTTACTTCTTGCTCTTGGCAGCCTTGCCGACCTCGACAACGTTGAGACCTGGAGTATGAAGAAAGGCGTTCTGGTCAGCATTCTGGATGTGAGGCAGGGTAATGGCAACCAAACGACGAAGCACGGCGATATCTGTAACGATTGCCCGCCTTTGTAGACGTTCGCACTCAGACGTAAGACCTCAGGGTCCCTCATTGAGTCTCGATGCCTTTCCTCCTGATGGTCCTGACCACATTGATGACACCTTTTTCTCCGTCTGCTATGGATCTTCGCCTTGCCGATGGTATGTGCCATTCATGGAAAGAAGTACTTACCCGGAGGGAGCGACTGCTGGAGCTTGGAGGCCTTCTCAGCGTCGTCAACGACGAGGGTGTAGAGGAAGCGCGAGCATCGGACCTTAAACTTGGTCTGGGTCTTGCCGTTCTTGACGTTCCTCTTGATACGAGCAGCAGTGGCGTCCTTGCGGCGCGCAATCTCGAGGAAGTTCTTGATGTCGGTAACCTGCTTGGGCTATTAAAGGTTCAAGGAAAGGGTTGCAAGTGCGGGTTTGTTGGTCAGAAACTCGCTCATATCGACTTGGATTTGACCACAGTAGCGACCATAACAGCAACCGCAGAATCCATCATCCAGCATCTAGTCGTGTTTCCAGAGGTTCCTCCATGTTTCCTCTCCATGAGCTGCATTTCATCGTCGAGTTGGGGAGTCGCACATTTCTGGTATCACGACCGCCCAACGAGTGTCCATGCACCACGAAGCCTTCATCAAGATGCCTTCGAGATGACCAAAGGCATGACTATGACATGACCATCGGAGCCTCTTCCCATCAATGTCGGATCGAACCCGTCCCATATCCTCCCATCCTTCCCTGGCTGGACTAAGCTGGACCGAGTGATGCTGGATGCTGAAATGCTGGATGCTGACGTCCGTGTCGTATGGTCGATGCTGGTTTGGCTGCTGATCATCATATGCTCACCATCTTGAATGATCCGTTTGGTGGTGTGTCCGTGGTAGGCGAGTGAACGCAACGTTCCGTCCAGACTTCTGTGTCCACCCGGGGCTCCCAGCTTCTGCTTCTGTCTTGCTGTACGCTGGATTGCTTGCTTGCCCACTCTTCCTCACCAGCGCTTCAAAGCTGCTGATGCCCCCTGCTTGAGGTTGAATTTCTCGCTTCCGAAATGTGCACGGTGCGCGCTTTTCCTCCAGAGAACCTCGGCCGAAGCCACAAGCAATTTTGAAACTGGAACTGAGTCACGTGCACGTTGGACCTGGTCGAGAATTTCCAAAGTAGGGCCCAACAGATCAGTCAAGTTGTGTCGATGGCAGCACAGGGAAGGGGAGACCTAGTGTAGCCCACTCAGCAAGGAAGCAAGGCAAGGCGAGGCAGGCCCACCGATCTCAAACCGCCAGCCGCGTCCCGAATCGAGACGAGTGAACCAAGGTGAAGCCAGGACCGGCAGCTACGCTACTGCTCCTCACGACCCACCACACATATCATCAAGGTGAGATACTGACCCCGCCACTTTACATCATAGACGACACTATCGGAGCTCGGACGTCACCATACTGACGCTAGGAATCCACCCTCTGTTCCCTTTCTCTTCCAACTTTCGCGGTTCCAACCACGCAACCTCAACCTCGACTTCTACCAACAACCCTGGACGTCTCTTCTTGCCAACTCGACCTATAAAGATGGCTCCCCCTAAGGCTCGTGCTACTACCCAGGAGGTTTCTCTCGGCCCCAACGTTGGCGAGGGTGAGCTCGTCTTCGGCGTTGCTCAGTGAGTATTCAACGATCAAATACCAGCAGGTTGGGACGGACCAGTGGTGGAAACAGAGACAAAAGGCTATGGGTTTGCGAGACGGGAGAGAGGTGTAATGCGACTATGCACCGGCAGGTATCTTTGCAATGACGGACATGGGAGTCTTTGGATCACACTGCGAACTGGGAATCGGAGGGACACATCGACATTTGATGGCAGAGTCTCTGACAAGCATCAATCTTCTCCTTCGTCTCTACAGCATCTTCGCCAGCTTCAACGACACCTTCGTCCACGTCACTGATCTCTCCGGCCGTGAGACGATCGTCCGTGTTACTGGTAAGTACACATTTGGGTTTCAACCACATAGCACTTGGGTTGGTTAGGTCAAAGGGAGTTTGAGGGACGACACCTTGAAGAGTTGGAGGGCAAAGGTACAACAGGGTCACAGGGAGGGGCAACGTTCGATGGGATTGGATCATCAAGTGGAGAAGATCGGAGAGGGAAATAGCTCACAACTATTGTCCCTCACCGATATCACTTGGATCCGAGCGGATCATCACTATTGAGAAGATTCTGATGGTGAACTCAGACAATCAAGCGCGACCATAGGGGATTTTTCGTTTGTATTCAGGAGGAACACTGTTGCTGACATACTATCTCCTTCTCCACTTTCTCTAAACAGGCGGTATGAAGGTCAAGGCCGACCGTGACGAGTCTTCGCCCTACGCTGCGATGCTTGCCGCTCAGGACTGCGCTGTCCGATGCAAGGAGGTTGGCATCACTGCTCTTCACATCAAGCTCCGTGCCACCGGTGGTACCCGCACCAAGACCCCCGGCCCTGGTGCCCAGGCTGCCCTCCGTGCTCTTGCCCGTGCTGGCATGAGGATCGGCAGGATCGAGGACGTTACCCCCGTCCCCACCGACAGCACCCGCCGCAAGGGTGGTCGCCGTGGTCGTCGTCTCTGATTTGCTTGCTTTTCTACATTATCAGAAGAAGCACAGCAACATTTTGCAGGCGATTCTCCACACACTTTCCTTCCTTCTCACCTCTACCATCACCTCGACACGTTTCGACCTCTTCACTCCCTACATCGGATCTCTCTGCTTCTACTCTCAATGTGGCGACAAAGAGTCCAAGGCTGTCATGGTTAAGCCACTTACTGGTTTTCTAGACGGTTTCACCACCCCAGCATTGATGACACACAACCCCAGTATGCATCTAGGCAAAAGATGAGCAGTCGCATCGTCAAGGAAACTAGGCGCTGCGCTGCGATCCCCCTTGTTCCTTCAACCTGCAAGGCGCAGTGGAGGACAAAGGAATACCAAAATCTTGTAACAGTTCCTCAACCTTTTTCTCTTGTCTGTTTCTCTACAATCTTGTTCTCTGTCTATCTTTCGTTGAGAGAAGGAGAGGGCGGACTGTTGGCATGATTTTTGGCAAAACGATTACAATTTGCACCGTCCGTTAGAATGTTCGTGCGTTTGGTTGATGACTTCTGGCAGTTAGTGTGCCATGGCGTCGTTCGCGAGAAGCGCGACACGCTACGATAGCCTCGCTCGACTCGCCCATGACTTGCATCACGCTCTCGCACGATAGAAAACCTCATTGGCTACTGAAGCTCGTTCAGCTCATGAACGATCAGCAGACCTGGAAAGCTTGAAAGATGCCAAAAGCGATCCCGGCGAGACCCTGGGATCGACGAGAAGCCAATGCTGGATGCGACTGTCGACTGTCAGCTATTTGAGCCAAGACGATCTGCGACAAGAGAAGCGGAGACGTCTGGCAGAAGATTCCATTCTTGCCACGAGAGGCGGGAGGTACTGTTCCGCATGAGGGCGCCGGAGAGGGCCAACTTTCTGGGTGAGGCGACTGACGGCTTTGCTTTGCTCTCGGATGGCAGCGTTGCGACGCAAACTTTTCGTGATCTCGCTCCCGCTGCGGGCTCATGAACGCGCCCTGCTCTTCATCCCATCAAATTGTTGTGCGACTGTCACGCTAGACACGGTTCAGAGCCAGCCAGCGCCGGAGCAAGCCGATATCGGTCAAGATTGGTTCCCCGATGCTTTTCACCATGTGTAGCAACTGACTTGGGCAGGTTATTCCGCACTTTTGCGCACAAAGAAGTCATTCAAGAGCTGCTTCAGATGGCAGCGGGTTACAGTAGTTCAGCCTTTCAGCCGGCAAAATCTTTCTGGGACAACATTCAGACTGGTGGGTTGCCAACAGGATCACGTAGGCAGAAAGGGGCGCGCGATAAAGATGAGATGCCCGTCGAATAGGCCGAGCGAGAGACGCGTCGTCAGGATGGCAGGCTTGTTTCGTTGCAGTGGTTACGCCCAGCTGCGCCCGCAAACAGACCAACACGAAGCGAGCTGCTTGCGAGGGCGGGCGCATGCATAAAATTGAGAGCTGTTTCCAAGTGGGGCAAGTAACAAAGGATCAAGCCAGTGGCTTTTGCACCCTTACCAGGCTTCCAGCAGGAATACAGATACCAATGCAGATACAGATACTGTACAGTACAGTACTGTAGCCTGGCCGTGCTCAGCATTGGGGCAAGACCGACCCGACCCCCTTCGCCAGCGCAAATATATCTTGCGCGCAACTCCGCGAGAAGGCGAACAATCAATCGAGGTCGGACGATAGTCATCCGTACCAGCAGTCCCATCCGAGGCTACACCACCAAGACTGCAGTCGAACTTGATCCATTACCGGTACTACACCTTCACCCACTCGGATGCTGGTGCTGTTACGGCAGATGCTGCACCGCGAAGATCAGCGTGACCCAACAAGTCCGCATGTTTCGGTCGGCTAGGACCATCAAGGTTCCGGTCGATCAAGTGGCTTGGCAAGCAAAGCCGCTGAAGGGTCTCTCTTCTGCCCCGGGACCGTTCGGAGGTGTGGTGGATCGAGTCAAGCCTCAGCACCGCTACAGAGAGGGAGAAAGCCTTCGAGCGATGCTTCGTGATGTACGTCGGCGATGGACAAGCGAGCTGCGACGCGAGTAAGACGGTCCAGATTTTGCCCTCTGCACATCCCAGCTGCTACAGCGCACCAAACCGTACTGTATTCCGGAGCCAGCCAACCACTCGCATCGTTGCAAGGCTTATCTTCTTGTACCAAAAGCGAGACTGACTAGACACCAGAGGCAAAAAAGGACAAGAGTACTGCCATGTTCCTGCGTAGGCTCATGGCCGAGCGCGGGTCGCGCGAGCTGGCCAGCTGTATTTTCTTTCATCAGAAAACGTTTGCGTTGCCGCGAATAATGATGAAAATGACACGATGACAAAAGACAAGCCTTTCCTCGAAGGGTTGACTTAGCGTTCAAGCGGCCGCTTTGATTGTGCTTTGCTGTATTTGACACTTTTGTGGCTTGACTCTGAGGGAAAAAAGCCGTGCTGATTGGCCGATGTCGTGGTTGGCTGCTGCTTACTGGCATACTGTACTTGAGTTGGCTGGTAGGCTGCCGCTGCGTTGGCGTCAAACCTTGTTCCGCCGGCAGGGACGCGCGCGTTTCTCGACACAGAAGGAGGCGCCCATCTCGCCTTCCTTCCCGTTCATTTCCCCACACCTCATTACGACAGCATCGAGAGTGACTCAGCGTTACCATTCAAGCTGTCGGCGAGACCCTTACCGGATGACAAAGTTCATGACCAGCCCGCAGAGAGAACCTTCTGACAGCCAAGGCTGGTTGCATGGACAGTGCTGAAAAGTGCGGCAGCAGCGTGGCTCTCTCCTGCTGGCCTTCAGCATCTCCTCGGATTACGTCTGCCCGACCTTCCAAATGTCGTAAAGACAGTATGTGGTACTGTACCTGTGCGGCGGCTTGCTGCACTTGCTCTTGTCAGGCTTGTCCGTGTATCAGTACGGCTTGGCTTCCAATTGCCGTGCTGTGATACCACCACCGACCCACAGCTGAACCGACTGCGCGCCATGCTCAATCCAGGAAAAGTCGTTGGGCTCTTCACTCTTCTCGACTCTCTGTCACTCTCTTGCCGTACTTGACACCGTTTTTGATTTTCGCTCGCCTATTTTTTCCTGGGTTCGCGTGTAGTCAACCTCCTGGTCTAATTGCCCGTCAGTCGGCCTTGGATGCGGGTGCGGTAGCTCATCATCTTGCTTCCCCAGCACACCCACTCAGTCGGTCAGTCGTATGCGCATCATTTCAACAACCGCCACGCTAACCTTGGAACAGACTACCAGCACAGTATCTTGTTTTCCGTCTCGGTCTCCAGTGCAGCAATCAACCGCTCCCACCTCGGATCTGGTGCTTCCGCTCTCCCCGAACCTCCTTCCTCCCCTTTCCCCCGCTAATCCTAGTCGGCTTCTCTTTGGCGAACCCTGCGCCTTCCTCCTTGCAGCCTTCTCTGTGCTCGTGATACTGGCCCAGATCTAACTCCAACGTAGTGCTTCTCTCGACAGCCGAATCCTCAGCTCACTGATACTCTTCCCTTCGGCTGTAGCCATACCTTTTTCTCTCTCGAAAGCGCCGAAGGAGGTGCCATCATCAATACAAATAGGCACCATTTCGTCGCCATGAGAGCCATCCTTCCTCTTTGTCTGCAACCCTCCCATCCCCCTTCCCCCCTCCCCTTACCCCTTCCCCCTGGTCCGAGATCCTTCTTCGATTCGTTCTTTTCGTCGAAGGAGTTCCCAACTTAGTCTTTCGTAAGGCACGTTTCGCCGCCTGTCTTTGTGAGTCAATTGATGTTATGCCTGTTACTGCACGAGAAGATCTCAGCTATACGAGTTGCTGACATCCTAGCCACCAATCCGCCTTGGCAGATTGAATTCCGACCACTATACACTCTCTTGCTCCTCGTCAATCTTTTATAAACACAATTTAGTATGAAGATCTCCAGCTTTGTTCTGGCCGGCCCTCTGGCCCTGGCCACCATCCTCAGCACCTCCTCGAGCACGGGCGTGTTGGCCGCCACTCCCAAGCAGGCCACCGCTGGTCCCCTTCCTTACGGTGGCAGCTCTCGCGAGGCTGCGCTCAAGTCGGCTGACAAGCCCAAGCCCACCAAGCCCAGGCTTAGCAGCGCTGCTTATGTTGACCGCAGCTACATCGTCGAGCTTGACCCTTCCGCTGCCAAGGGATCCAAGCGCGACAGCTCGCCCCACGATGCTGTTCACGAGCACCTTACCCGCCGTGGTAAGAAGGGCTCCTACAAGACCCGCTACGAATGGAACAACGCCGAGACTTTCGTCGGCATGAGTGTCGTCCTCAACTCTGACGACGACTACGAGGCCCTTCAGAACGCGCCCGGTGTCAAGGGTATCTGGCGCAACAACCTCTACAACATTGCTGCGTTCGAGCCAACCGTCGCTTCCGAGAGCTTTGTCCGTGCGTCCGTCTCTGGTCAGTCCTCGGCTGCCTCCACCGAAGGCGCTCGCGTTGGTCCTCCCTCTGGCGCTGAGGCTGGTGTGAAGGACACCTTCTCTCCCCACGTCATGACTGGTGTTGACAAGCTCCACGCTCAGGGCTACTTCGGTCAGGGACAGGTCGTTGGTGTCATTGACACTGGTATCGACTACACCCACCCTGGTCTCGGAGGCAAGCCTGGTTTCAAGCCTTGCTTCGGCGAGGGATGCAAGGTCATCGGCGGTTACGACTTTGTCGGTGACAAGTACGATGGTACCAACGACCCCGTTCCGGACTCGGACCCCTTCTCTGGCTGCAACGGTCACGGTACTCACGTTGCTGGAACTATCGCTGCTAACGACACCAACCTTGGCTTCACCGGTGTTGCTCCTCACGCCAAGCTGAGGGCTTACCGTGTCTTCGGCTGCAGCGGTAGCGTCTCGGACGATGTTCTTATTGCTTCACTCCAGCGTGCTTACTTTGACGGCAACGACATCATCTCGCTCTCCATTGGAGGCCCTGGTGGCTGGCCTCAGACCCCTAGCGGTGCTGTCGCTAGCCGTATCGTTGAGCTCGGCACCCCTGTCATTGCTGCCAACGGCAACGACGGTGCTTTCGGTACTTATTACGCTAGCGGTCTCGCCAACGGAAAGGGCGTCACTGCTGTCGGCTCGGTCAACAACGTTCAGCTCACTGGTTACGGTGCTAAGGTTATCCCTTCCGGTCTTGGAAAGGACACCCTCACTTACCTAACGGGTACTCCCTTCTCCTTTGACGGCAGCTCCACCCTCGAGGTCTACGCTACTAGCACCAACCTGAACGTTGCCGACGACGCCTGCGCCCCGCTCCCCGACTCGACCCCTGACCTCTCGAACAAGGTTGTTGTCGTTGGCCGTGGTACCTGCCCCTTCGCCACCAAGTTCCAGAACGTTTTCGCCAAGGGCGGCAAGACGGTTCTCGTGTACAACACCCCTGCTCCTGCCTCCATCACCTATGTCGAGACCAGCATCGAGGGCCAGCAGGCTGCTTCGCTCACTCGTGAGGACGGTCAGTTCCTTGTTAAGCTCTTCGCTGCCGGCACCAAGGTTTCGCTTGACTTCAGCGACAAGAAGGCTTTCACCATCCCCGACACTACCTCGGGTGGCATCATGAGCTCCTTCTCCCAGTACACCCCCAACTACGAGAACACGCTCCTCCCCCAGGTCAGCGCTCCCGGTGGTAACATTCTCTCCACCTGGCCCATAGCTCTCGGCCAGTACACCATCATCTCTGGTACCTCGATGGCTACTCCCTTCGTTGCCGGTAGCTACGCTGTCTACCGCGCTTCGCATGGTGGCAAGACCAAGCCCGAGACGCTCAGGACCCTCTTCGGCTCGACCGGTACTCCTCTCAAGCAGACCAGGGACAACTCGACTCAGTTCGAGACCCTTGTCAAGCAGGGAAGCGGTCTTATCAACGTGTTTGACGCCATGTACCAGGACGTTACCTACTCGCCACGCGCTATCGAGCTTAACGACACTGACCACTTTGTCGGTGAGCACACGATCAAGGTCAAGAACCACGGCAAGTCTCCTCGCAAGTACACGCTCAAGCACGAGCCCGTCGGCACTGCCCAGAGCATTGAGGATGACTCGACCGTCTTCTTCAACACTTTCCCTGTCCCGCTCACTACTCAGTTCGCCGCTGTTTCGCTGAGCAAGACCAAGCTTGTTGTTCCTCCTGGTGGCGAGGCCTCGTTCAAGGTCAAGATCACCCCTCCCAAGGGAGTCAAGGCTGAGAAGCTGCCTCTGTACAGCGGCTACGTCCACCTGATCCCTGAGAGCAAGAAGTACACTGGCCTCCGTGTCCCTTACGCTGGTGTTGTTGGCTCGCTCAACAAGGCCAAGGTTCTGGACAACACGGACGAGCTCTTCGGCTTCCAGCTGCCCGTCATCGTTGACCCCAAGGACAACCCTGTCACCGACGATGCTCACGTGTTCAGCCTTGCTGACAACACCACCAGGCCTACGCTGATCTACCGATTCGCTTTCGGTACACCCTTCTACCAGATTGACCTTGTTGCTGCCAACACGACTTTCAAGCCTACCATTCCGATCCTTGACGGCTCGACCAACCAGCGCCGATCTCTCGACTTTGAGGGCTCTGCTGGCTTCATCAGGCGCAAGGCCGCCCACCAGCACGTGTTCCAGCGTGCTGCTGAGCCTGAGACTGAGACCGAGGCTGACGCCACCACTGCCAAGAAGAGCAAGAAGCCTGCCACGACCACGGTCAACCAGGCCACCCTCAAGTTTGCCGACGTCAAGACGATCGGTACCGTGTACAAGGAGAGCTGGGTCGGGCGTAACTCGCAGACTGGTCTCGCTGACGACTACTCGTTCTCGGGCCAGACCCTTACCCGCAAGCTGTTCCTTCCCCAGGGTGGTTCGCTTACGATCCCCGACGGCGAGTACCGCCTGCTGCTTCGTGCGCAGAAGCCTTTCTCCAAGGGTACCCTTGAGAAGGACTACGAGAGCTACCTCTCGCACAAGTTCACCGTCAAGGCCTGATGATCCGGCTGGATCGCTGGCGCTCCACTGGATTCTTTGGGTTTTCCGGGCGCACCTGCTTTGCTCGTCTTTGCTTGGCACCGCTGCACTGCCCCGCTACGGAAGGAAGGATATAAACTGGAATGCTCGCGTCATAAAAATGTCTGCTAGAGACTCGTTCCCCTCCCTCCCCTGCTTCGTTTTTGACGTTCGTCTCTTTCCTTTTCGCTTCCATACATGTAATAACCTGAATGGATTTCGTCTTCGTTTCCATACGAATCTTCTGTCTTTGTGAGGAGTGGAAATGTAACCCTTGCTTGGTTATGCTGTACCGTGGAAGGCGCGAGAAGCCAACGCGCAGAAAGTGAGGTAAGCCACCCAAGTCGGAGTAGGGTAATACACAGAGTGAAGCTGACTGACATTTTGACAGGAAGGGCCAGTGCCGTGTGGAGGCTGCTCAACTAGAGCTGATGGATAGTTTAGTGACTCGCTCAGCCCGTCCTAGCCTGTCTGCATCTCACCACAACACCGATAGCTCACCACCCCACTCACTCCATCCTTGAACCCTTTATGCTTCGACTGAGGCCACTTGCCCAATCTGCTCGCCACGTAGATCTACTTTTTCCTCCACGTACACGCCATCTCGTTTCACCCTCTCGTCGCCTGCTACACACCATGGACGCAGTTGTGCAGCAAGATGGATCCAAGACAAAGATCACCACCCACAATCAGTACTCGACCACTGGGCTGCACGAGACGGAACTGACGTCTTCTCCCATGGAGCAGTTCGAGAAATGGTTTCAGCACGCCGTGTCGGAGAAGGTAGCTGAGCCTGAAGCCATGACTCTGAGTACCACGACTCCTGGGCCCCCACCTCGTCCCTCTGCGCGCGTAGTGCTTCTCAAGCAAATCGACTCGAAAGGCTTCCTCTTCTTCTCCAACTACGCATCGCGAAAGGGTGGCGAGCTCGAGAAAAACCCTTATTGCGCCCTCACGTTTTTCTGGCAACCCCTCTCGCGTTCTGTACGTGTCTGTGGACGCGTAGAACGCCTCACTCCGGAAGAGTCCAAAGCGTACTTTGACTCCCGCCCCCTCGGAAGCCGAATTGGTGCCTGGGCTTCCCCACAGTCTACCAAGATCGAGAACAGGGAACAGCTCGAGAACCTCGTCCGTGCCAAGGAACGCGAGCTCGGCGTCCCTGGCGCTGCTAAGCTCACCCAGGCCGAATCGTACCAGGGGCAAGACAAGGACATTCCCCTTCCAGACTACTGGGGCGGCTACCGAGTCGTCCCGGACGAGATCGAGTTCTGGGCTGGCAGGCCGAACAGGCTTCACGACCGATTCAGGTAAGTTTTGACTGTAAAACGCACGCTCGGTGCTGGATCTGACCCTTTTCAATCCTCGCAGGTACACCCGTGACGCGAGCTCTTCTGTCGATGCCAAGGAAGACAAGTGGCAGATCGACAGACTTGCTCCCTAGTACACTCAATCACAAAGACTCCGACTCTCTGCATGTGTGTGTAGAAACATTGTAGAATAAAACAGAAAAAGTCTCCTGCAAGGAGAAAGATCCAAAGTAGTAGTGTTGACAAGAGAAGGAAGATGAGGGGTGAGAGGCAGGTTACGGCACGACCTTGCCAACAATGTTGTAACGCTTGGTGTAGTATGCAAGCTAGAGTGAGGGGGCGGAACAACAGATTAGCACCCGAAATAGAGTCGAACGCAAAGTGCGTAAGATGGAAAGCAACATACCCAGTCGTCAAGAACCTTGAGCTGCTTGTCGTCAAGCGTCGAGTAGTCCGCCACGGCGTCCTTAGGCTTGAGGCTGGACATGCCGAGGCCACGCGAGCCATCCTTGCCGGCGAAGATATTGTACCCCTTGCCAACCTCTGCGAGGGTCACAAGGGAGCTGATCAGCGTGTGCGAAGAGATGAGAAACAAGTGCGATTGGTACTTACCGTACATCTCACGCTTCGGAGAGACGTCAAAGACAGTGCCCTTGATGGCGACGTAGACAGGCTTGCTGGCGTCGGCACCGTTAAACTGCTTGAGCTCCTCGACGGTGATAGGGTCGTCCTTGGGCGGGCTGAGAGGCGAGCAAGTCCCGTCGTCAGTATCATTGCTGATAGACCCGAGAATACGGAGCGAAGCAACTTACTGAGTAGGGGCGGTAGTAGGCTGCATCATCTTGGAAGCTGCAATATGTAGGTATGGTGTGGCGCGAAGAGGTTGTTCCTTCCACACCGGTTACCGTAGACCCTGTGTGGCCCGACCGCGCCATTTACCCCACGGTTGGCATCACACGATATTCGCACGAGAAAGCGAAAAGCGTCCTGCAGAGCGCAGGAACGCTGAGCAGGACGGAGCTGAGCAGAACACGGCAGCCGCACAAAAGCGTCACTCGACATCTGAACGTGATCGAGCAATTTTTACCTGCGAAAACTCGTGAGAAACGTCGTGAGGCCCACTTTGCTTTTACCAACGCAGCGAGCGGCACTTCTTCTAGCTCGAGCTTACCACTACCGCCCACATCTCCAGCAAGGCTTGCACCATCTGTCCCATCTAGCCTTGCAGACATCACCTCACCTCACTCACCGGGAAAGCGCTTTTCCGTTCCAACCCATTCAGCCCATCCGGATAGCAGGCCCCCGCAGTGGTCTGCACCAACTTAGCCCAGCATGACGACCGTTCAGAAGATTAAGGAAATCGAGGATGAGATGGCCAAGACGCAAAAGAACAAGGCCACCGCCTACCATCTCGGACAGCTCCGAGCCAAGCTTGCCAAGCTCAAGCGTGAACTCATTACCCCCTCTGGCGGTGGTGGTGGTGGTGCCGGCGTAGGCTTCGATGTCGCCAAGACTGGTATTGCCAGTGTCGGCTTCGTCGGCTTCCCCTCCGTAGGAAAGAGTACACTCATGTCCGGTCTCACCGGAACCACGTCCGAAGCGGCTGCCTACGAGTTCACAACCCTCACATCTGTACCTGGTACCATGAAGGTCCACGGCGCACCTATCCAGATCATCGATTTGCCAGGTATTATCGAGGGCGCCAAGGACGGCAAGGGTCGTGGTAGACAGGTCATTGCTGTCGCACGGACGTGCAACCTTATCTTTATCGTACTTGATGTCGGCAAGCCATTGGTGAGTTCTGATCTGTTCCTGTACGGATTGGACCCGGAGTTTCTGACATTCTCTCTCCTCTGCTCGTTTGCGACTTTTAGAAAGACAAGGCGATCATTGAGAACGAACTGGAGGGCTTCGGCATCAGGCTGAACAAGAAGCCACCAAACATTATCGTTCGCAAGAAGGACAAGGGTGGTATTGCCATTACCAACACTGTCCCCCTCACCAAGCTCGACAATGACGAGATTCGCGCCGTACTCTCCGAGTACCGAATTTCAAACGCTGACGTCGCCTTCCGCCAAGACGCTACGGTAGAGGAGCTGATTGACGTCATTGAGGGCAACCGAATCTACGTGCCCGCGATTTACGTGCTTAACAAGATTGACAGCATCTCGATTGAGGAGCTCGACCTGCTCTACAAGATTCCCAACTCGGTCCCCATTTCTAGCCAGCACTGGTGGAACGTGGATGATGAGCTCGTCGAAAAGATGTGGGAGATGCTCGACCTGGTTCGTGTGTACACCAAGCCTAGGAAGAGCCCACCGGACTACAGTTCGCCTGTCGTTCTCAGGCGCGGCAAGAGCACCATCGAAGACTTTTGCAATGCCATCCACAAGGAGATCGCCAAGCAGTTCAAGTTGTGAGTACTCTCGACCTTCCTCCCTTCCTTTGCCAGTTCTCCTGACGGAAGTTGCTGACCTGACCCCCGTTTGTTTTTGTGTTTTTCTCTCGACAGTGCAATGGTAT
Source organism: Fereydounia khargensis (assembly GCA_026413255.1). Classification (NCBI taxonomy): domain Eukaryota; kingdom Fungi; phylum Basidiomycota; class Ustilaginomycetes; order Urocystidales; family Fereydouniaceae; genus Fereydounia; species Fereydounia khargensis. Next base: position 167,702 of record JAOCZO010000022.1, on the reverse strand, counting down.
GGGGCAAGTCGGCCAAGCACCCGCGTGGCCAGCGTGTGGGTCTCGACCACGTTCTGGACGACGAGGACTGTGTCACGATTTTTAAGCGATAAACAAGATCTCCCTCTGCGGTCTGTGGCACCTGTTGTACTTAGCATACCTTCCTTCTTTCCCAATCGTATCGTAGCATTTGCATATCGGTTCCGTTCAGACTGCGACTCTGCTTCTGCTTCCACCCGGTCACGTGTCTCTCCAGCGTGAACCCCTCCACTTTTTGTTTAATGTGTGGCTCAGTCATGATGCGTTCCGTCCTTTCTTCCTTCCTTACCTTTAGCTCTCTCGAGCAGTTCACTGACAACAATGTCGTGTCGACACGAGCACCACGGTTCCTGTGGCCACGGCCACTCGCACGATGACGATGACCACATTAAGCCTGGGGAGGTAAGCAACCCACGACTTTCCATTCCTGTCTCCTGTCTGCCTGCTCAGTCTGACGCCAAGTTCTTCCCTATGACAGGGCCAACAAGATCTGCTGTATTCCTCGATTGATCTCGACGGCGTCGAAGCACTTAACGAGCTCGAACCAGTACGTATGATCTCACCCTCACTTCTTTTCCATTCCCTGCTGACGCACATCGACTTACTTAGCAAATGGGCGTACGAGTCATCAAGCCGTACGACCAACGCCTCAACGAAGACCGGTACCTAGAATCCGACGCCGACGACCAGCTGATCCTGCGTATCCCGTTCACCGGATCAGTCCGCCTGCGCTCTCTGCTACTCAAATGTGGCTCAGCCGACCAGACGCCCTCTGAGGTCCACATATACGCCAACCGTGACATCGACTTTGACTCGGCCCCAGATACCCCGCCCACCCAGAAACTCGAGTCGATCCCACAGTCAAGAGAGGTCGTCGAGTTCCCCCTCAAACCGGCCAAGTTCCCGGACGTGACTACCATCCACCTCTTCGTGCCCGCTTCCCAGGGCGCCGAGACAAGCAGGATCTATTACTTAGGATTCAAAGGAGAGTTCAAGAATCTCAGGAGAGAGGGCCCAACCAACATCATTTACGAGGCGGCTCCGAGCGTCAAGGATCACGCCAAGATCCCTGGTACTGATGCTGGTGCCAACACCTTTGGTCATGGCCAGTAGTGCGCTGTAGCGTGAAGCATTCCATTGTTCACTCAATCACACAATGATGATGACTGGTAGTTCCCATTGAATTGTTTTCTCAAAAACACAAACGACCGTGATCGATATTTTTCATGCTTGGGTTGGCTGGGTGGTTTGTGAAGAAGCAGAAGGTCCGTGCTACAGGTGAAAAGAAAGCACACTAGGCTGCGCTGCTTCGTCGCGAGTGGTCTACCGAATTGGGTACCGAATCAGCTGTGAGCAGTTTGCTGCCCGTTGGCGAGGCACGCTGGCTCTGCACAGGAGGTGCGACAAGCGGCGTCATGCTGGCTGCAAAGTACTTGGGCGTCTCGGGACGCGGAAGAGGCGTCATGGTACCGGGCGTGTTGGGGACGCTGCGGTTGTGCTTCATGTGCGCCTGGATCAGATGGCCAGCGCTGAGTGCGCCCATCAGCGACAGCTCACCGGCCATGACGGCCGCAGCAATCACACGCGCCAGCCTCTGTGCATTGGCGCCAGGTGTCGTAGGGTGCGCGCCAGCCACGCCGATCATCTCGAGCATGGCACGCTGAGGTGGCAGTACCGTTCCGCCTCCGACGGTTCCGACCTCGATAGAAGGCATCGACACCGTCACGAGCAGGTCCTGCCCGCCGTTGATGCTCTCCATGAGCGTCATACAGTTGGAACTCTCAACATTCTGCGCTGGGTCCTGGCCCGTCGCAATGTAGATCGCCGTCAGAATGTTGGCAGCATGCGCGTTGAAGCCACCGATCGAGCCAGCCATTGCGCTGCCGATCAGGTTCTTCTTCTGGTTCAGGTTGACCAGATCCTCAACTGTCGCCTTGAGAACCGACTTGACTACCGAGCCAGGTACAACCGCCTCGGCGACCACACTCTTTCCACGTCCCTCAATCCAGTTGATCGCCGCGGGCTTCTTGTCTGTGCAGTAGTTGCCTGAGAGTGACAAGACGGTCATCTCGGGGAAGTGGTCCTCCTTCATCATTCCGAGCGCCTTCTCGACACCCTTGGAAATCATGTTCATACCCATCGCGTCACCTGTCGCGGTGGCGAAGCGAACGTAGAGCGTTCGACCGGCGAGAACACAACGGAGAGACGAGAGACGAGCAAAGCGAGATGTCGAGTCGAAAGCTGCCTTGATGGTAGAAGCTCCCTCCTGCGAGTCGATCCAACGCTTGGCACGAGCCGCACTGGTAATGTTGGGGAACTCGAGAGCAGGGCCACGAGTCATCGCATCCTGGGTCAAGACCGTGGTAACACCGCCACCAGCGTTGAGAGCCTTGCAACCTCGCGAGGTCGAGGCGACAAGAGTACCCTCAGTGGTGGCCATTGGGATGGGAAGCACCTGACCATCGATCGTCAGAGGACCAGCAATACCGACAGGAATGGGCATGTAGCCGACCACGTTCTCGCAACAGGCACCCATGACCTTGGAGTAGTCGTAGTTCTTATGAGGCAGCAACGAAGTTTCGAGCGTCTTGCTGACAGAGGCTCGCGAAACGAGCGCACGTCGAACGCGGACAGCGCGGTCGTGGTCCTGAAGCACCTTCTCGAGTGCATACGCAGCAATCTTACCCTTCTGTCCAAGGAGGATGATCTCCTCATCCGTAAGGAAGAAGACACCAGCGCCACCAGCGTAAATCTCAACAAGCTCCTCGAAAGGACGAACAACCTCCTTGCCATCAGGTCCAACGAACACAGCAGGCTCCGAGCGAGCGTCCGCTTCACAAGCTCCGTTGAGCTGGAGGGACTGGGCAGCATCGGTGGATACAGCGCTTGCGGGGACAGGGATGGATCGGTGAACCTCGCCGTTCTGGGACACAGGCTTCAGAGTCTCACCCTCGTGAGCCAATTTCGAGATGGGACCAGAGGCGCCGGCAGCCGATGCGGCAGCAAGCTTCTTGTGATAGTCGGTAACAGTGTCGCTGCTTGCTCCACGAAGCGTCAATGATGGCCTCTCATCGCGTCCTGATCGTCGACCCGCTCGAGCATCCTGTCCCTCAGTTGCTCGTGCCTCCGAATCAAGGTGAGCACCGATGAAACGAGCGGCCGCGTAGGCAGCAGCACCAGCCGCATTGCCCTCGGCGAGGGCGGCATTTCCATTTGCGATTCCCTTCAGCAGGTAGGCGTTGAGGAAAATGCTGATACCAAGGGCAAGGGACATCCATTTGCTGATGACCGGATCACCAACAATGACAGTCCAGCTGCTCATGAATCCGTCAAGTACAGCGAGAGACGAGGAGCCCCTGCTGACCGACTTGGACCTCGTCGACTTGGACGAGCCAAACGAGCTGATTCCGGACGTGTTGAGGGCGGCACTGGCCAGGACATTGCGCGAGCCTGTGGACGCGACCTGCGAATCGAACAGAACCAGGATCGTTGGCTCGGAAATGCGAGCGATGAGGTCGACGTTGTCAGGCTGAGAGTTGGAAAGCTCTGCAAGGAGAGGCGCGACGGAGGGGCTGTCGGAGCCAGGTCCAAAGATTACAGAGGAGTCTGCAACAGCCTGGTATGGCGAGGGCTCGTAAGTAGCGTGGTGTCGGGTAATTGCCGACTGAGTGGTCAGAGTCGAGATGAGGTTGAGCGAGTGCAGCACCAGGAACGAGGTAATGAGCAGAAGCTTGAGACGAGCGACGGGGCTCTCCTTGCCAGTGCGCTTCTCGAACGGAACTCGACCGAAGATGAGCTTGATGACTCGCTTCCAAACAGGCCTTTGCTTGCGACTAGGGCTGTTGTCACGAGAAGAGGAGACATCCGAGGCAGGGGAGACGGGGACTGACTCGCTGCTGTCCGTGTCGACATTCGGGGGGGTGGAAGGCTTGGGCCTGCGCATGCCACGCATGATCTTGATCCTGTGCACCTCGACCATCACGGTGAGAATGGAAACGTAGAAAGCAAAGAGGAAGATGCAGTCGAACAGGAGAATCAGCGCAGCGAGCTGACAGAACTCGCGCAAGCCGCTCACACCGCTGGTAGCTCCGACAGCCATGACAGCAATCTCGATCGCGTAGTCGCGGACGATGGGAAGACCAACACGGTTGACGGCGGCGACAACGACCTCGTGAGCAGGGACCGGAGAAGGGGCGGACAATCGGAGCGAGCTCTCATTCTTCAGTCTCTCGGTGAGAGCGCGAACAAACGACTCTTCTCGGGAAACTGCAAGGGTCTGCTCGCCCTTGCCCTTGGTGCCAATCTGACCCTTGATGGGCTCAGCGTTGTTGAACAGAAGGTCGGGCTGGGACTGCTCGCGCGTCAGCAGGCCGGATGTGCTCGGAGCGAAGTCTGGGTGAGTGAAGACGGCGCGAGTGAGCAGGTACGGCTTCTCGAAGCCGACGAGGATGACCAGGAAAGGAAGCGCCTCGGAGAGGCAGATTGGGTCAACTGTGACTCCGAGCAAGTAGGCGAAGGTGAGAGCCAGGAGGAAAGCGAAAGTGGACGAGATCATGACAGAGGTTCCGAGCCAGAAGTTACTGCCGAACTTGCGCATGGACAGGAAGAGGTTGACAAAAGTGCCGTGCATCAAAATGTAGGCTGAAAGCATGACAAAGATGTCCGCCGAGTCAGCCTTCTTGATCAGAGCCCAGAATCGAAGAACGAGTGCCCTGATCGCATAGGCCATCCATCTGATGCTTCGCAGCTCCTCGGAACCACCAATGATCTTCTTTCCCTTGAGATTGTTGAGAGCGAAGGGGCTAAATCCATTGTCCGGGAGAAGAGCAGCGACCTGCAAGCCGGCGAAAGGCGAGCCAATAGGCTTGGAGCCGGAAATCGAAGCGGGACGCGAGAGCGACTCGATGGTGAGGTTGAGCGACTCTGAAAGGACTGCAGGATCCGACACGGCGCGAAGGAAGTCCTCTCGGTCCTTTTCGTCCTTTGCAGAGTCAGTATCGGCGAAGCTCTTTCCGAACACGTAGGCAAGCTGGCCATTCTTGCTGTCCTGGACCAGGGTAACCTGGCTACCTTGGGGAAGACCGAGCTTGGTAGCTACGTTAGCAGACATGGCGGGAAGCAGTGTCTGGTCAATAGCGGAGCTAGCATGAGCCTCCTCAGCGTCAGTGACAAGGACTGGCTCGACAAAGAACGTCTGGGAGGAAGCAGCGTCGAAGAGAGAGGCGGCGTTGAGCTCAGAGACCTCGCCCTGCCCCTTGGCGAGGTACTGGCTGAGAGGGACCCAAAGGTTCTTCTTACCAGCCTGTCGGACGAAAACAGTGTCGAAAGCGTCGTCTGCGGAGGATACTACTCCTTCAGCGAGCGGGAGCTGGGCAGAGGAGGCGTGACCAGAGGAGGCAGCTGCGAGAGATGAGGCTTCGCGCTTGATTGGCTCAAAGAAGTTGGAGTGGGTCACAGCGTGTAGGAGCTGGAAGTAAGCGAGGGTGACAATGATGAACATTGTAACAATCACCTCGATCGGGTTTCGGGATGCCTGGACTGCCAGTCTGCGCAGCAAGACGCGTGGCAGGGAGAGGGACTGCGAGGCTGACCCGATCGAGGCGGTGCTCGACGATGTTGAAGTCGTCGTAGACATGCTGAATTGAATGCCTTGGATGTATTACTGATAATGTGTTGCTGTGGAAACCGAGTGAAGTTGAGCACGAATTCGGGAGTATGAAAGGTCGAACCGATAGTGAAAGGACTGATTAAAGCGCAAGCATTCGGGAAACCAAAGGCAGGTAAGCAATGAGGGCGAGAGCGTCGCTAATGTTGAGACGAGGAAAGGAAAGAAAGTAGAGACGGGCACCGCAAGGAAGAGTTGAATCAGGTTCCGAGCCGAAGGGTGGTGGTTACCGTCGCCACGAACAAGGAAGTGGATGGCGAGAGCTGAGCGGGTATATGGACCGTAGCCACAGATGTCAGCGCTCTAGTCTTGCTAGCCTGCGGGCTGCCTGATTAGAGGGAGCCTCGTCAACCAAGAAGGAGGGTGGGGCGGGTAGCAATGTGTCCTGTCGAGGCCAGGAACGCTATCCGCGGGGTAGGATCCGCGCTCGTCCGTGGGGTAAGGATGACGAGTGGCAGTGAAATAAGGGTGCAGCAGGTACCCCGATAGAACAGTGCCGACGGTTTGAGAAAAGACAAGGTGGGTAGAGAGAAAGAAAGGGTGCAGAGCTGAGAGCAGAGGGCAGGGATCGGATGAGAATGGCTATCTACTGGTCCGGGTCAGCAGGGGAATGGCAGGCAGACTGGCAGGCAGTTTTGGGTGTTGCACTCACGCCACTTGAGTCTTCGTGGGCTGTCTGGCAGGCGGCGGGCACGGGCGCGGCGCGGCAGAGAGCAAACGCGCGAGGCAGAGGGAGAGTGCTGACCCAGACCAGATCGGCGTGGATTTTTGCGGTTCTTCCTTTGTGTCGGCGCGAGTCTCGTGTGCGTCTGGGAAACAGAAGGGCAGAGAGAGGGTGCTGTGAACTACACTGCAACTGCACTGACACTCGGTCTGCACCCACTCTCCCAGAACCATACTGTACAGTGCTGGTAACCGACCGGCTCGTCCGTGCTCGTCGAGATGCAGCCACGGATGCGCTTTTTTTTCCTTGGACCGGTCTTATTGGCTAACTGGGCTGCGTCTGGGTCTGAGCGGTGCCTGGGGGTGGCTGCCTGACTGCTAATCAGCGGCTAGGGTTTTGGTCAGACTCTGGCGTGTGCAGCTGGACGCGAGCCAGTCCTTCGTTTTGAATTTCCTTTTCTTTTCCTTTTTTTTTGGGCAGCGTTTCTTCTTCTTCTTGCTCTTCTGGCGGTAAGAGTCGAAATCACTTCGTCTGGCTCGGATCGACCGTTTGCAGCCAACCGTATGCCATGCTGCAATCCTTCGTTGCTCTCTTATGCACTGAGCTTGCCAGCGCTGCAGGCAACAGTAGCCCAATTAGGCGCTCAATGACCAGTGACTGGTTCCAACGACACACTGTCTAGCAAAACGAGGCAGAAGAGGCTGAGCTACAAAACAGCTCCGTCTGTGCCCTGAACAGCATAGAAACTGCTACCCCGCTCACTGTTCGTTTTTTTGGTAACCGGTCAGGAATGAATTGGGGCGCCACGCTCGCTCGGGCTTTGATGGCTCACAGGGCCAGCAAGCCTAACGGAAGTGCAATGCAGCACTTTAAATCTGCCCCCCGTGGAATGAAATATAAGTTGGAGTCAAGCAAGTCGAATACAAACTACGCGGGCAGACGCGGCTGTGCTTTTGCCGAGATGAAAAGAAATGCGAACGCCGCCCGAACGCACTGATTACAGCTTGCAGACCATGTCTTGAATTAAAATACGCTCCTTTCCTGTCCTGTTCAGGAGGAAACAGGCCACACTAGATCTCGCTGCAAGTAACAAGCAAAAAGGCATGATTTTGGGCATTGGAGACACCGGCCCTTCCGGGCTGGGAAAGGTCAACCAGCGTGACCGTTCCACTTGTTCATACCGGTCTCCTGACTTTGAAGGTCGGTCATAGATCTTGGTTGTGCTGACCTGATAATGTTATATCTGCGACTGATGCCGAACCCTCCGTACTGTTGTACTGTAAATGGCTGCTCGGCCTTCGAGTGCGGGGCGCCGAGCGGGTATCTCACTGACGGTAGGGCACTTTGAGACGTTGTTGGAACCCCCTTGCTTGACGCGCCCCAACATTCGCTTCTCGAGTTGACCACGACGAAAGAGCGAGCGGACGTATCGCGTTCGGTCAGATACCGCACCGACTACGCTCCTGCCAACCCAGCCAACTAAGGCCGGGCAGCGAGCCAACTGACTGGAACGCTTTATTCCCACACAGTCATGGGTCGGCTAGTCAAAAGATGACTGCCTGGCTGTCGTTTGACTCGGCTGTGCTTCCACGGGAGCGGGCGAGTCCGGTACCGCACCAGATGTCGATGCTCACACACGAGAAAAGAGAAACAGAGACGGAAAACAGAACAGGAGTGGTGCTTTTGGCATTCGTAATGCTAGAACAATACTATATGTAGGTAGTTGCTACTATGTGGTTTTTGACTTGAGGCTACGAGTTGTTGTAACTAGACGGTGTGGGGCAAGATGCTGCGACGAGGCTCATACTACTTTTTTCTCAACTTTTGATACAAACGCAATCCGAGCTGACTTTACTTCCTCGCCTTGACACCAGGCTTCGACTTGCCCTTGGGACGGGCAGGTGAGGACGAGGCACCACCCTGAATGTACTTGACAATCTCGTCCAGCGATCGGTTCGACTGTGCATCCGGTACTGGTGCGCCACCGCCAATTCGGCCAGGAGCAGCGCCCGCAGTCCTCTGCCTGGCAGCACCGATGCCGAAAGCACCCTGACGAGCCTCGTGCGCTTGTGCTTCCTTCTCAAGCTTGGCTACGCGCACTGCCGAGGCAGCAAGGCTGAGGCAGAACGCCTCGCTCTCCTTGGTCTGCGCATCTTCCTTGCCAAGACGCTCCTCGAATACCCTCCAAGCTTCCTTCTCAACCGTGAGCGCCGTCTTGAGGTCGCCAGTCAGCGTGTAGGCCTGGCTGAGCTCGTGAGCAAGGTTCGCTGTGTGAATGCTGTCAGGACCAAACAGGGACAGCGCCAGCTCATGTGCAGACTGGTACAGCTTGAGACTGAGCTCAAACTGTCGCGCGTTCTGCAGCGTAAGCGCGACATTAGACAGAGCGTTGACACAGTCGGGGTGCTCCTTGCCGTAAAGGAGACTCCAGAGGTCAAGAACACGCTGCTGCAGGAGCAGGGATGCCTCAGTGTTGCCTTCGGCCCTCTCGAGAACGGCAAGGTTCATGTACTGGTTCAACGTCTCGGGGTGGTCAAGACCAAGCGTCCTCTCCGAGACAGTGACAGCCTGTCGCTGGTACCTCAGGGCATTAGCGACTGTGAGGTGCTCGCTGATGGGTGTCGTTTCAATCTCGGGAGCCTCTTCGCCATTCGCCTGGGCCTGACGCATCTTCTCGGCAGTCTCCATGGCGAGAACACCAGCAAAGTGATGGATGATGTTGGCGAAGAGGGAGTAGCATCGAGACACCTCGGGGTGGACCAGCCCATAGATCTGCTCGTGGAAGCTGACACCCTCCATCATCAGCTCAATACCAAGTTCGCGGTCGCCTCGGCTGATCGAGATTCGGCCAGCCTCAAAGGCCTCTTCAGCGAGCGTGCTCTTGGGTGTAGAGTCCTTGACGACGGGAAGAAGGTTGAGGACATCGCTGGCCTCAAATGTCGTAACCTTTTGGGTCTTGGCAGCATTATCCGCAGCCTTCTTCTGGGCGTTAGAACCCTTCTTCTTCTTCTTGCCGGCACCGTTGCCGTTGGCTTGGCCCGTGGACTCGCCATGGGAGTCTTCAGATGCGTTGCCGAGCTGACCATTCGCCTCGGATGTAGCAGCCTCAAAGCGGTAATCCTGGAGCTTGAGCTGGATTCCACAACGAAGGGAGACCTCTCGGAGGAGCTGAGGCTTGCGGAGTTCCTGTTCAAAGAAGGAGGCAGGCAGCTCGTAACGGAAGCGACGGCGAACTTCGGACTGGATGCGCTCCACCAACGATGCAGGGGTGAGCTCGGTCCAAGCAGGGTCCTCCTTGTCTGCGAACGGCGATCGCCGGTACTCGGGCTTGGGGTTGGGCTCGAGAGCACTGCCAACAAGACAGTTGAGGAAGTGGGACACACAGGCTGACACCTCGACCTGCTCAATGTCGCGAAGGAAGGATCGAAGGATGCGCTTGCTAGCACGGAGCACCATCTCCTGCAAGATGACCGAGCGGAAGGCGCGGATGAAGGCCTCGTGGCCTGGGCCAGCCTTCTTGATGAGCTCCTGATCAAGCTTGTCCTTGTGCTCGGCCTCACAGAGCAGGGCCAGGTATCCAAGGTAACGCACGTTGATACCACGGGCGTGCATCTGTCGGGTCAGGGCAGCTCCGTCGGGGGGAGAGAAGAGACCAGCAGCAACGTCAGTGACGAAGCGAGGCAGTGCAGTCTCGCGGAGGAAGTTTCCTGCCAGTCGCACCGCAGCGACGGTGGGATCAGACTCGTCGGTGATGGGGGTGATAATCCTGGAGCCGCCCTCAGCAGCCTCGTCCGCCAGCTTGAACTCTGCGAAGGCATCTGGGTTGAAGCTCAACTTGAACTCAGACGAGTCGATACGCTCAGGCTCCTGAGGCTTCTCTTGGACCTCCTTGGACTCCTTATCAGCCTCCTCAGTGGCGGCGCTCTCCTTGGCCTTGGCCTCCTGTCGCGCCGCAAGCTGCTCCCTTGCCCACTTTCGGAACTCGTTATCCCAGAAGATCTCGAGGAGCTCGGGACGCAGAAGCGCCAAGCGGTGAGGGTAGGACGCGTCGGCGTCACCCGAGCCGTGGATGATCTGGCCGTTGATGTCCTTCTCGAGCCAGTTGATGTCAACGGGGCTGAGCCTGGCGAGATCAAGGACGTACTTGCGTCCATCGGCACCGCGAAGACCCTTTGAGTCAACGCTGAGCCAGAGGGAGTGCTTCTTCTCCTTGGCATCGGCGACCTCGTGCTCGGTGAGGTGGAGGGTCTGAGCGACCTGGCTGAAGAGCTTGTGGAAAGTGGCATCCTCGCGGATGACCTCAGGACCTTCGACACCTCCGTAAACGACCTGAGTGTCCTCGTTGGGGTCCTGCTTAGCAATGTCACCATTGGCGGGAGGGGACTTGGACTCGGTCTTATCGTCATTCTCATCCTCCTTGGCGGCGGAGGCATCTTCGTCGTCATCGCGTCGGCGGAAAAGACCGGGAACGATGCTTTGAGCAACCCATCGCTCGCCCTTCCAGTCGACGACGACAGTGCCAAGCAGGCAAAGACCATCGACATCGAGGCTGTTGAGGGTCTTGATTCCCTGCACATCCTTGCCAACAGCCACGTGAGCAGCCTCATCACCACCCATGTGCGGGTAGATGTCGACTCCGTCAGCGCCCTTGGAGATGAAGAGGTTGTTGACAATGAACATCTGAGCATCACGCCTGTCCATCGGGTTCATGGCCTGAACCTCGCCGGCAGCAACACGGGGCACAGCACGGGCGGCAGCCTGGGTGAACTCGGCAAAGATGCGGTTGAGGACGCGGTCGCGCATGAGCCTTTCGGGGAGGTTGGTGCGCGGCAGCTCTCGAGTGGACTGAATCTCATCGTTCCAGTCGCGAGTGCCCTCGAGAGTGTCCGCGGAGACAGCGCCAGTGAGGAGGTAGGCAGTCTGAGAGCGAAGCGCATCGAGCTGGTGGGCGTGCTGACGAGCGAGCCAAGGGTGGGCGGGAATGGAGTTGGTTACGGGAACGGCCGAAAAGTAGTCACGAGCAGCGACAGGGTCGTTGAAGAGCTTGGCAAAGTTGGCGAGGAACTGGGGGGAGAAGCCGCAAAGGAGGTCGAAAAGGGAGCAAGAGGCAAAGTCCTGGCCAGCAGGGCGAGGTGCCGGGTCAAACTTGGAACCTGAGGTGCGGTTGATGTAGAAGCCGTGAGTGGAGGCAGTGACTTGTACGCTCTCGCCCTCTAGGGTGCCAATCTGAATGTAGAGGAGGTGACCCTGGAGCTTGAGGTGCTGAGGCGGTGGGTTCCATGCTGAGAGGGAGAGATGCCTGAGGCAGACGGGGAGCTGTCGAGCCCTGCGAGCCTGTGAAGGGATGAGGTTGGCGGTTGAAGTAGCAGGGTTCCAGCCCGCCCAGTCGGAGAAAGGCAGAGGCTTTTCAGCTTCGGCGTCAGCATTCTTGTTGTTCTTCTTGGCAACGGTACCGTTGGTGGGTGTGGACCAAGCATCAGGGTTCTTGACGGCATCATGCACGCTGATGGCGGCATCGATTCCAATGGTGGTGGGGTCGGCGTGGCCACCACTGAGAAGGTCTCGGAGCCGCTGGACGTGTGCACGAGCATCGGCCTCGTTGAAGGGAACATGAGTGATGTAGAGGGAGCGCTGGTCCTTGGGGACATCCTTGAAGACCTCGCGGAGCTCGGTCCACTCGCTGACTCGCTCTCCAAGAGCAACCTTGGCGCCCTTCTTGGCAGGGGCTGCGCTTGGGTGGAGGGGTCGTCGGAAGCAGAAAGCGCCGAGCCAGTAGCCTTCGGGGCTGTCAGCAATGGTAAGGCGGAGATCGTTGAGGGTCTCCTGGGGTGTGACAGCGACAGTGAGGGGCGAAGGGGTCTCGGGAAGGCCGGCAGCGGCTCCACCAGAGGGAAGGAGAGGACGCTCGGGGAGGTGAAGAGCAATCTCAAATGGCTGGATTGACTCGTCCACCTGAGGAGCCTCGGCCTCGGAGACCTGCTGCTGCTGTGGCTGCTGCTCAGCGGCGGGCTGTTCGGAGGCCATGCTGAGCGGCTCTGGCAAGAAGGGGGAAAAGGAAAGAGAAGAGTAGACTCGAACGACTGGATGAAGGTGTGAGCCGAGAGAGCAGGATGACAGCGGACCAGAATGGGAGAGAGACGACGTACGATCAGGTCACGTCCTTGAACCCCGCCTTGTTCGAGAAAAAGAAGGACGGTTGAGGCAGGTTGGTGATGGGCGGAAGTAAGAGTGTGCGGGAGAAGAAGGTGCGGAATGAGTTGTGGAGTGTGAGCCACGGCTTGGCTTGCTGAGCGCAACGGGACAGACTGACTCGCAGTTGGGCTTTGCTGCTTTGGTGCTTTGGTGCTTTACTGCTTTGCTGCTTTGGTGCCTTTGCTGCTTTGGTTAGCCGGGTTCTTCTCGACCTGTTGCTTCTCGCTTGCCTTTGCCTGCCTTGGGCTGCCTGGCTTGCTTGCTTGCTTGCTTGCTCGAGTTGGTCCGAAGCGGCGCCCTCTTTTTTCTTCTTCTTCCAGCCTCCCCTCCCCGCCCGGCTGACCAATCCCTCTTTTTCCCTCAACGCAGCGGCCCCGTGACGTTCCGGGTGGAGACCTTCCCTTCCCACGTGATGCCTGTCTGCCTCTTTTTTTTTTCTTCCAGGGCCATGGATGACTTGGCTCGCGGACCTCCACTCCCCGATCAGCGCTCCATGCCCCGATCGGACACCGCAAGCGAGCGCACGGACATGGACCGAGGTCGGGTCAACGCATCAACCAGGTTGCGTGGCTCAGTCGATTCTACAAACCATCATCCTACTCACACCCTCGCTCCATTCAGCGAACACATCTGTCCGGTCATCCACCTGAGAAGCGGGGATCCAGCACCAGCGGCATGGACCGATTCCAGCAGATCGATGCCACCAACTCGTCCATAGGCGCTCTCCTGTACAGTGACGAGGAAGTGGTGTCCCTCCAGGGCAGTGTCGGTCTCTACGATGGGTGAGTACCGATGTGATATGAATCAACCTCATTTTATGGACTGTTTTCTGACTACCTCTTCTCTCACAGAAAGGAAAAGAGCCTCAATCAGGCAAACGGCACCGTCTATCTGACCTCGCATCGACTCATCTATATCGACGACGCTCAACCACATCGCCATTCCTGCTACCTCGACCTGTCTCTCGTCAAGCAGTCCGAGTACTACGCTGGTTTCCTCAAGAGCAGTCCCAAGATCACACTCACACTTGCACCTGCTCTCATTGAATCTTCCAGCGCTGCTGCAAAGAGAAGCAATTCGTCAATCAACCTCGCTGCAACAGCCACGCCTGACAGGCCCAGCAGCACCCAGCCGCAACCTCGCGACTGGAGAGTAAATGCTCTGGCTGCGGACCATGGCAACACCCAAGCGAGCTCCTCCAACTCCAACTGGATCTGCTCAATATGTGGCTTCAGTAACAGCCCTAGTGCGGGCGATGCCGCCGCTTCTTGCCAGCTGTGCGGTGTCACGCGAGACCCGCGCGATGATCCACCTTCTCGTCCTAGCCGCTTGAGTGGCCAGCTGAGTCGCTCATTGACCAACACTGTTGCATCTCCCATGGCTGCACTCTCGCTCCACTCTAACTCGGAACAGCAAGACACGACACGGAGCAAAGCTGCTGGTCTTGCATGTCCCGTATGCACCTTCCTCAATCATCCTTCCATGCTACAATGCGAGATATGCGGCTCCTCTCTCGCCACAGAGTCGCTCACAGACACAACAAGCAGCTCTCCATCTCCTACACCTACTCCCATGACGCCACGCAAAAGTACAGACACGGATGCCAACTCTCTTTTCAGCCAGACACCGCCTCGTTCTTCAACGCCGGCGTCACGAATCAGTATACCTGCAGACTCGATCAAGCTCAGCTTCCGCAGAGGTGGAGACAAACCATTCTACAGTCTTCTCAAGCCTACGCTCAAAGCCAAGGCATGGTCAAGCCGCACTGGTACCGGCTCTGGGACGGGCACATCAACGCCGAATGTGGACATTGACGGGCGCAGCGCAGCGATGCGAAAGGCAGGTATCGACAGCATTATGAACAACGTCGACTCGAGCTCGCGACTGCAGAATGATGACATGCAGGGCGCTCTCAAGGACCTGGAGGCGCTAATGACCAAGGCCAAGCAGATGGTAGACTTTGCCGAAGCGCTCAATCAAAAGTTGACGCGGCAGGAGATGTCGAGTGACACAAGTGCACCGGATCAGGAAGCTGCGACGCTCATCCGCTCATCCCTCGTAAGGCTTGGCTTACCGGCTCCAGCAGTGACGGAGGACATGGCGCGGGATCAGAAGGAGTACCATCTCGAACTGGCACGCGAGCTCGCAGGCCTGCTGCTTGGCAAGGCGGACAACCCTGGTCTGATGGGAACAGGAAATGTGCTGGCCAAGGGCAAGGGACGCGAGACTCTTGTGCGCAGTGCTGAGACAGGACGTGGTCTCGTTGGGCTCGATGAAGTGTGGTGTGTCTGGAATCGAGCCAGAGGAATAGGTACGTCTCCCCTTGACCCACCCATCACGCTCTCTCACGATCTGACCATAGATCCGGTCCCGACACGGTAGCTCTCGTACCACCTCAGGCACTGCGATCCGCGTCCCTCTACCTACCAGACATAACGTCTCCCTCGATCCAGCTACGCACATTCAAGTCCGGTTTAGCTGTCCTCCACACTCCGCGGTACGCAGACGGCGCATTCATCTCCCGTCTCGTCACGTTCCTAGACACACACGAAGGTGCTTCGACACTGGATATCGCTCACGCCGAACAGGCTCCCATCCTCCTCATCACTGAAATGATCGAGGCCGTCGAGTTGGCCACCACGTATATCGTTCGTGACGACGGTGGGCGGAACGGTACTCGCTGGTTTGTTAATCGCTTCCGTGCACTCTCGAGATAGAACATGTACAGTATACCCCCTTTCCCCACTCCTGTCCTGCAACGCCTTCCTTGCAATGCAATCACACGCAGGTGTGTCACATCTATAAATCACGAGTGATGGGTTCTCCAGTGTTCTGGAACAAAAACAATCAACAAATATATAGACAGCTCAGAGACGAGCCTTGCCATTCACACGGCCCCTCTCGTCCTTGTACGTGGCGAGCAAGTTGCGCTTGCTGTCCCCACCGTGGTTGACCTGAACAGGCGCATCGAACACAGTCGAGTCCCACACATCCTTGCGCTTGTCTAGGTCAATGTACTCACGCTCCGGCGCACCAATGTAGAGCTGACGCGGGCGCCAGATCTTGACACCACTAGGGTTAAGCATCATCTGTCGCCAGTGAGCGAGCCAGCCGACGCAACGGGGGACAGCGAAGAGCACAGGGTAAAAGTCGAGCGAGAAGCCCATGGCCTGGTAGATGAGGCCAGAGTAAAAGTCGACGTTCGGGTAGAGCTGGCGAGAGCGCATGAACTCGCTCTTGCGTGCGTGCTCGGCGAGCGCCATGGCCGTGTCAAGCAGCTTGTTACGACCCGTGACCTTGAAGACCTCTTCGGCGAGCTCACGAATAGCTGTTGAGCGTGGGTCGACGTTGCGGTAGACTCGGTGACCAAAGCCCACCAGGACGCGCTCCCTTCGCTCGACCTTCTCCATAAAGGCGGGCACATTCTCGGGAGAGCCAATCTCCATGAGCATGCGGATAGCGGACTCGGAGGCGCCTCCGTGAGAGGGGCCGTAGAGGGCGGCACAGCCGGCCGAGACGGCACTATAAGGGTCGACGAGGGAGCTTCCGACTTGCAGGACAGTGGCGGCGGAGCAGTTCATTTCGTGGTCTGCATGCAGGATGAAAAGAGCGTCAAGCGCGCGCTCAAGGACCGGGTGTGGCTGGTACTCGTGGCCCGAGAGGTTATCGAGCAGATAGAGGAAATTGCCCGTGTAAGACAGACCCTGGGCCGGGCGGTTGAAGGGGCGACCTTGGCGCATACGGTAAGCGGCAGCGGCAAGAGTTGGCGCCTTACCGATGATACGGAGGATTTGCTTGTCGAGCACCTTGAGCGCGTTCATGTCTCCTGAAGCGGCGTTGGTGTAAAGCTTTTGGCCGGCGAGGGAGGGGTTTGCCTCGGGGGAGAAAGCACCGAGGGTAGCAAAGGCAGATGTGAGCATGGACATGGGGTGCGAGTCGTAACGGAACGACTTGAACATGCCCTCGACGTCAGAATGAATGTAGGTGTGGTGCATGATTTCATCCTGCCACGAATCAAACTGGGTCTTGGTGGGGAGCTCGCCGTAGATGAGAAGGAAGGCGACTTCGAGGAAGTTGCTCTTCTTGGCGAGCTCTTGAATGGGGTATCCACGGTAGCGCAGTACACCGTCGAGACCATTGATGTAGGTGATCTTGCTCTGAACGACAGCCGTGTTCATGTAAGCGGGGTCAAAGACACGGAGACCCTGCTCGGTCTCGTCCTCCTCGCGGTCATTGATGCCTGGAATAGTGCGGGGGGTAGCAGAGATCTTCTTGAATGCAGTGGCCGGCACAGAGTTGTGCGTGATGGGGATCTCGTAGACCTTGCTTGTACGGTTGTCGATGACAGTGAGCGACTGGCGCGGATTGTCGCTAGGGTTGTTGCCCATCTTGTTGGCTGGTAGGTGCGGGGTGGAGGATGGAGCGGGGACTGCAAGAGGTGATTGATGATGGTAGTGAAAGGGAATAGCCGGGAGACAGAAAAGAGGATGTGAAAGCCCTGCGCTACTACTGGCTGTGCGAGTAGTGGGCTGAGTCGAGGAAATGCAGCGAAGAATACTGTAGCTCTACGTTCTGGACCGGTAGCCACCGTCGAGGTGCTGTAAAAGGCTCAGGGGAGAGGCTGCTGAGGCTGTTGGGACCAGAAAAAAAAAAGCAGTGGGGTCTGTGCATGAGCAAGTAGCCGGCAGTGTTGTTGAGTTGGGTGGAGGGAATGGGGCAGCAGCGGCGCGTCTGTCTTGTCTCTCTCTGCCTGCCACCCTGCAGCGCGTTTCTGTCATTTTGGCTGCTTAAGCTATCCGGCCCCCCAAAGCCGCAGAGGCGGTGCCGCGCGTCGAGAACCCTTCCATTGGGAGTAGGTAGCAGTCAGGCACTGCCGGACAGTCCTCTTCGTCACTTGCCCACACGTCGATTAACGGTCGCGCCCGTCAGTTCCGGCCAGTCCCGCAATGCACCGAACGCGAGCCTTGACAGCCGCCCGCATCATACAAGCACACCGAGCACTCTTGTAGGGTGATTGTGAGTAGATTGCATATGGTTCCATCGACCGGGCATACCGCGCGCACTGAACTGTATGCCCGCTAACGAGCGTGTGGGGACGATGTTTGTCCAAAGGGAGAGTTGCGAAGGGGTCCTAATGAATGTGAGCGGCTACAGTGACCGATACCTTTCCCCGCCCATCAAGGCGGGGATTTTCCACAAACCGCGTCTAGTGCGCTTGTCAGGCTTTCTATCCGTTCCCGCCGAGCTCGATCCATCTTTTCACCCTCCATCTCCGCAGACGCAGACAGAGGCGAGCCGGATTTCTCCGCAACACTGACGTCCATCGTCGGGCTTGTGGCCCAGGGACTACTTCCGTTGCTCACCGAATCAAAGCGGCCTCGGCTTATTCCATATGGCGATTCTTGTCCATCACTCCAGTCTAGATCGGGCGACAGCGTGCTCGAGCTCCGCACCGAATCGCCTCCTCGAGACCCCAGAGTGCCTCGCGACTGTGTTCGGCGTACCGAAGCCATCGGCCGCAGCGATCCATCTCGTTTGTCGATCGATTCCTGGTGCATCGTTCGTGTTCGAAGCCGCGAGCTCTGTCGGTGAGCTCCAGCTGATTTGATGGAGCCCTTTCGCTCGCGAAGTGTGCCTTCATCTTCTGAGATACGTTGCAGGTTGCGTTCCGGTTCCCCGAATGTTGATCTTTTCAGCAACTGACTACCTGTCCTGCTCGAAGCTTGAGTTGGTATCGGTGGCAATGGACTTTCCGGAGGAGGCGACAACGGTGTTCCCAGCCTCTCCGATGAACGGACCGACGATGCAGTTGAGCACCTCGAGTGTGAGTGCGATTCTGATCCTCTGGACCCAGGCCGGAACGATTGCAACTGTGACCGCCGCATTGAAGCAAAGTCTGACGCCCAAGTCTGGCCTCGCCAAGCGTCCGACTTTATCGAATCACGCTCGCTTGGGCTTGTAGTTGCGCCGGACTGAGCTCGTGAGAGTTTGCTGACTGAGGGAGCTTCGCCAAATGTGGCCCGGAAGCTTTTGTTCTGGCCCATTCCTTCGAGAAGAGACGTTGTGGTTCCTGCGTTGCTGCAGGTGCTTGCCCGATCCATTGCCTGCATTTGCTGTCTGAAGGTGAGATCTGCGACTAGATGGCAAGACTCACGAACGGCGTCATCCAAATTTTGACTCAGGTCTGACTCGTCCTCATCTTGGTCATCGTCATCACTCGAGCGGCTGCCAGTCGAGATGGCGCGATGCCTTCCGAACGAGATGATCCCCGATCTTTTACTCTCGCCATCCACGCCATCTCGCAGAGCTTGTCGGACCAAAGATACCTCACGCGATATACCCGGATTCTTTGAGAGCCGCTTGTGAGCAATCGACGCGCTGCTTGCCTTTCTGAGAGGTGGTTGACTAGGCATCTCGTCATCCAATGGGAAAGATCGGAGAAGAACGCTGACTGCTTCCGAAGATGACTCTGATACCTTCGACTCGTTACCTAGAACGCTGCTTGATTGAGTTGACGCTCGCTTCCTTCTTGATCCACCGTGATCATTTTCCCCTGTCTGGTCATCATCATGAGCTTTGTGAATTTCGGGCAGATCCAGCCTCCCCTTTGCTTCATGGCCTGCATCAGAGACAGCTCTGAGCCTTTCTTGGACCTCTTCGTCACCGGAATAAAGACCTTCACCAGGAAGGCTGGGGCCGTCCAGGTATGGCATAGCGTACCGTCTGCGTCTTCGGATAGAATCGCCCCTGCTACTCATCTTTCCGGCTGAGTTGCGACTGGGCAACACGGGCTGTAGCTGACCCGTCAAGTGTCCGTTGGAAAGCTCCGACTTCACTATCTCAGATCTTGTGGTATGACTGGACGGGGTGCGAGAAGTCACCCCGAAGCGAGGGTCATAGAAGCCATCTAGAGGATATGCTGACGGAGACTTGCTAGCACTGGTTCTTGACGCAAGGCGCGAGCTGTCCAGTTGAGCACCACTTCCACTGCCAGAGAGGGAGGTGGGATGAGACTCGGGGCTTCTCGTAACCGACGACAGCCGCTCAGGTGCTCTCGGTATCGGTCCTGATGCGACCTGGTGAACGAAGAACGACTCCCCCGGTCAATTCACCGAGCGGTTTGCAAGGAAAGGAGACTAAGACCAAATACAGTACTTACCGGAATGATATCGCGGCTTGAAAGCCGCGTGTTTTCGCTGGGCGGATACAACGACCAGCTGGACAGCTCAACTGTCGAAGGTCCGATTAGTCGCACCGTTCCTTCGACCGGCTCGTCAAATGTAATGACCGGGGGAAGAGAACGTGAAGAGATGCTCGGGGGGATACCAAGCGTGTTATGACTTTCGATAGCTTGGGATATTGGTAACTGTGGAACCTTGGCGGCATTGTATACGGACGATTTTTCATCATCTCGAGCCTTTTTGGGAGGATGATAATCGCCGGAATTGTATAAATGAGGGTCTTTGCCGCATCTAAAGATGGAGCGAAGACCAGTGTGGGATCGGTGACGCTTGGCGACTTGCGCAAGAGTGCTAGGTGTGGATGCGCAAGAAGCGCCTCGAGAATGAAATGATAGCGTCCTGGTCCTCTTTGGTGTGAGGCCGGAGAAAGCTGATGTTTCGTTGGAGGTTGCTCGGATAGTCGTCGACATTGAGGTTTCCGTGAGGGATCGTAGGCGTTCAAGGAGACCAGTAAAACTGAATGGCGGACTTGTCTGGTTGCGAGGTACCGTACCTGCGTGCAAAATTGATGAATGAGATGATTCGAAGAGAATCAGCGCTGCCACTCGGTTGTTCAGGGAGACTCGAGAGCTTGTAGGCAACAGCTCTTTTGGTTACAGAAAGGTTTCCTTGTCGTGAAGTTTCTTGCAGGTCAATTGCTCTCTTCGGATGCGATTCGCGGATGAGAGAGGAATCAGGACAGTGAGGCGATGAGAGGGATGTCGAATAGCGATGAAGATGTGTCCAAGGATGAAGGGAAGCCACGGTATGAAGGAGACGAAGAGAAGGAGCAAGAGTTGGAGGAGAGAGAGAGAAAGAATAACGAAGGGCTGTCTGGCCGATATGTATTTTCCTGTTAGGTGAGATAGACAGTGTAGATAATCAAAATCAGCGGATGACGCTATCGCCACCCTTTCAGCAATCAATCCCGTTACTACCTGCTCTCGTCCTGAGAGAGACAGGTTGCAGAGAAGCTGTGCCAAGTTTGACGACTGTACTGTACAGTACATGCAGGTCCGTGTTTACGGCTGCGTGAAAGAATGGTCAAGAAACTGTTCCATGAGACATGCTTGTATGCGGTGCTACTGAGACTCCACGCCGAACCAGGCCATGACTAAATGAGAATGAATGCGTTTGTTGTACATGTTGACAGAGTTGGTGCTACACATGAAAGGTATATCGTCGAGTGATGCAGCGAGTACACGCACCCCGCCCGGTCTGAAGAGCTTGTCCGCCCTATGGCACGAGAGCAGATCCTGCAGCACGTGTTATGCTGTCAATCAGCATCTTCTTTTGTTGAGACGCACGGGTGCGTTGGCTCCCGGGTCGTTGACTCGAGTCGCCATTTGCGCTAGCTCCATTGGTAGCTGTAATATCAATCTCTTCCACGCCAGCAGATGCGGCTGGGTCGGTGAAGATCATTGCAATCATCTCGGCGATGGAGGCTTCACTGACTTCGGCTTCAGCTCGGCTCCCCCATCGCCACTCAACGGGTACATAGTCGTCCTCTCCACCAGCCCGTGCTCGTGGTCTGCCACCCCTGGCTTGGGTACCAGCCTGTGTGCGAGCGGCACCATCTGTGTACACGCTTTCGAGATATGCCTGTTTGCGCATCAGATGCAGGAATCCATCCATGGTCAAGGATGTGCCTTCAAGCCGGCGGGAGCGGGCCTGCGTCGCTGTCTGCGTAGCTGATTGGGTCGATGCATCTGACGATCCCCTTACGGCATCCATCTGGAGCGCTGAAGGAAGCGGCTTCTCGGGGTATAGATGGAGACGCTTGAGATATGCCCTAAGTTGATCTGAGGTAGCGTAATGGCAAATGATAAGTCGCGCTCTCAGCGGCCAGGATCATATGAGGAGATACTCACCATCCTTCATGGACCGACCATTGAGCAGAATCAGAGCGAGAACTACGTAGAGGAGACCCATCGCGCCTTGTTGCATCCCAGACTTTGCCCAATCAAGCACAATTCCAGAAGAATCTGCCCCTGTTGCAGTGATGTGGGCCTCCTCCGGCTGCTGCAGAGAGTTTGCAAGGTCTTCAACAGGTTTAGAGTACCTTTGGATGAGTCGAGTAGGCAGGATGGATTTCAGGACCCAGATGTTTGATCCTGCTGCTGAAGGCGAATGAGATGTCAGTGGGACGAAGACCCCAACCATTACGAAAAGCATTCGGCGTCGCTCACCTTTCTTGGCTTCGCCATCCTTAGCAGTATCTCTACCCCGCTCGTTCTCGTTTTCCTTATCCGCCCCTCGCCTTGATTCGTCGAGCGTCTCAGCCTCTGCAGCCGCTGCGGTGGCCTGCTCCAAGATCTGAACATTTTCTGTTCCTTTGCGCCTCAACTGGACCAGGCTGTATCCAAAGACGCTTGAGAGTGTCTTTTGTGCCCGGTTGAAGACAACGGGGAACGCGCGCGAAGTTAGGCCAAGAACTGATAGAAACGATCGGCATGGATGTCAGCGTTGCTATTGCTAGAAGCGAATGGCGAATGTTGCATGCAACTCACCTTTCTTCACGATGTCCTCCCTTTTGATGGCGACCTTCTGCGATTCAGAGGCAAGAGCCAGGCGCACAAGATCATTTGCCTTCCGTTTGATGATCTGCAGACGTTTTTTTCAGTCGGGAGAGGGAAAGGTTGGTTTGAGAGCGTGCCCTCCAGTAAGTCTAAGAGCATGCTCACCTCTTCGCCGAGATCGTCAGCAGCTTTGCGTGCTGAGTCTGAAACAGGTAGCTTGAGTGGCGCCGCCATCGTCAGCTCGCCCTCATCATCGTTACCGTGGTCGTGATCGTGATGTGCTTGGTTCGAATCGTCTTGCTCTGCTTCGGATTCGGGGTCTGCAGGAGTTTCGATAGCACCACTCGTCGTGCCATCTTCCGGTTTGACCCTGACACCAGGCGAGTGGTGCCTCCTGTGTCGGGTCACGGGCTGATCGTTGTCCTCCTCATCGTCGTGGATGGCTCGCCTTTTAGACCCACCATACCTGGTAGAGGCCTGCCTTTTAACCATTCCGATTATAAGTGCACTGTGTTGATGGGTGAGTCGGGAAGGAAGTTGAGGAGAAAGAGCGCCGGAGTGAGCGCCGGGTGCAAGCCAGGTTACAGGCTTGAAGAGCCTACGACAGGCCAGCTCCACTTTTTTCGGCTGAGCTGCGCGCAGCTTCGCGAATGAGGCGACAAGCAGACTGTCGGTGTGTGTTGTTCTTGTGCGCGACGCGACTCTAAATTGCTCAGTGCTGTCGACCTCAGGTCAGCCAGCCAGTAAGTGGATTTTCTTCCCGCTCGGCCGGCTAAGCAAACCAGCTCGAAATCTCCGAAAAGGCTGGCAGAAAGCGGGTCAGCCAGCCAGCCAGCGGCATCCGGAAGCGTCCTTGGTCGAATGGCGCTGAAGCCAGCAGCCGAGCTGGACCCTCTCTGTACGGGAATGCCGACCGACCCGAAGCAGCCAGATCGAAACCGCAGAGAGCAGAGCATTCGATTTTGCCCAGAGTGATGGGCATTTCCTCAGGAAGGCGAAAGACAACGTCAGAGGGGCGGCTGGAAGGATGCACGCAGATCCATTGATTGGACCGAATGATCTTGATTGATAAGAGAAAGAGTGGGGCCCAATCCGGACGCAACCCAACCCGGCGACAGCGAGAGAACGTGTGTGGCTTGACTTGCTGAACTGAACCAATCCATGGCCCCCAAAATGCGAAGAAACTTGTCTTTCTCGCTGTGATGGAGACTGTAGCTTAATCTAGTCAAGCGTTCCTTCCCACTAGTCTGGCCTCGAAGAGTGAGCCAGTCTCAATAGGCACGCTAGACAGGCGGCGCGCGAGCTTCGGGCCGTTCCGCAAAGTGCAAGTGCAAGTGCAGCAACGTGGGATTCCATATGCAGCAGAAGCACTCATTGGCAGGAAGGGGAGAGGAGTGCGTGTGCGTGTGCGTGTGCGTGTGCATGCTTGACTTGCCTGTCTGCCCTGGGCTCCTGCTGCTCCTTCTGCATCTGCCTCTGGTGCGTGCAGCTGCAAGAGTCGCTGCTGATTTTCCCTTGCCTGCTCAATGACCGGCAACAGTCCGTCTGACTCTGACTCGCTCGCGGCTGTGAGTGAAATGAGTCGAATCGACCCGAGCCCAAGCCAGCCAGCTGCTTCGGCAGCTGCCAACTCGATTCACACATTCAACTCGCAGCCAGGGAAGCAACCTCCCGGCTGGCTGACCATCGGCTCTAACTGCCTCGCAATCCGCTCCACACCTGCCACTGTCGTCCGTCACTCTTCTTACCTAGCCCAACGTCTCATCCTCCTCTTATCAACCATCACGCTTACCGGCATCGACCCGAATCCAGCGCCTAACGCTGCTCTGCTCATACTAAATCGTCGCCGACACCGTCCGAAGCGAACGCGTGCCGGTGTCGACCCGAGCGCCGCTTTCCTCCTCCTCTCTTACTCCATCAAGGTCAAGTCAGAGAGCGGTCGACTCAGCTAGCTGGTGCACGCTTCCTAGTTCATGTCGGCAGCACTCAAGGCTGCCATCGCCGCCCGGCGAGCTGAAGCACGTTCCCGCTCTGCTTCGCCCACCAAGCCGAGCAGGGACTCGCAAGACCATCGACCAAGCTTCGCTGACGAGCTCGATCCATCCATCGCTAGCCCCTTTGGCTCTCCCAAGCCCGAGGCCAGGAACTTAGATTCAAGCCCGACCCCTGATACTCCAGTAGAGGGCATACAGATGTCGCAAAAATCCATTCAGGCCATCGTGCAAAAGAGCATTGAAAACGGTAAGTGGTGGCCCCGCTCTCGGAAGGATACTTTCGTAGTCGGCACTCTCGACTGAACAATGCGCGGCACCTTCTTTCTCATGCTGCTCCGTTGCAGGCCGGGTCAATCTGTCGTCCAGGGTCCCTTCTTTGACAGAGATTCCGGTAGAGCTCCTAACCTTGCTCGCGGATGAGCCACCGTCCTGGTTCCTCGAGATCCCCGACGATCAGCGCGGCCCGTGGTATGCCAGAGAGGAGCTACACACGCTTCAGCTCGGTAACAATGAACTGCGCCATGTTGACTCGCGTATCTCAGAATTCCGTGGACTGAAGCGTCTTGAGATTCACAACAATCGCATCACAATCCTGCCTCAGCCAATCTTCCAGCTTACCAGCCTGACAACATTGACGCTCTCCAACAACGGTCTCGCCTCCTTTCCAACATGCCTACTTGCGCTTGATAG
Organism: Fereydounia khargensis; assembly: GCA_026413255.1. NCBI lineage: Eukaryota > Fungi > Basidiomycota > Ustilaginomycetes > Urocystidales > Fereydouniaceae > Fereydounia > Fereydounia khargensis. The sequence continues at coordinate 142,740 of JAOCZO010000022.1, read as the reverse complement.
CCTTGTAAGCCTCAACCTTTCTCACAACAAAATCGAGACCCTCTGGGACGATGATGCGGTGGCCAAAGCTCGTGCAGAAAGGGAGGCTTGGGACAAGGAGCACTCGGGCTCTGATGGGTTCATGTCTGGTTTCTCAAGCGCCAAGAAGGCCAGTAGAAATGACAAGCCCGCTGATGGCGTTGACAAGGCGACTCCAATGTGGTCCCTCCAATCCCTGGACCTCAGCAACAATCGCATTGGCAACGCTGCCCTCGGTCTTCCGGATCTGGCTAGCAAGCGCAGCAAAGACGCAGGCTCTGGCGATATTGTTCCGATTCGCTTTCCTCCAAAGGTTCAGAAGCTCGATCTTGGCAACAACCACCTGAGGGGCCCGGTCTCTCTCGCGGCATTTGCCAAGCTTTCAAAGCTGGAAGATCTCGGTCTTCAGGGCAGCGGCATTGCGGACGACGCATTTCATTTGGACGAAGGCAGTCTTGGAGGGCAAGCTGGTGTCCTCAACGAGCTCAAAGTCCTCGACCTGAGCGGCTGTGAAATCGATGATCTGACGAAACTGGAAGCTTTCTTTGGCTCGCGACGCATACAAACCCTTGAAAGTGACATGAGCGTCGATGGAGTTGCAAAGGTGAATGGCGAAGTATCGGACCCTGCGAAAGGAATCGCTGCCCACCAGTTGGTGCGTGTGGCAAACCGACCAGCACGGGAGGACATTTCCAAATTTTCCCAAAGGAACAAGTGCAATGCGCTCTGCGTCATTCTCGATGGAAACCCGCTCCGTGAGGAGGCCTTCCGCCAAAAGAGGGGCACTCGGAGCTCAACGTCTCCACAAAAGAAGGGCGCCCCCATGGCCGATGCCATTGCAAGAGATCCTGCAATCGCTGCAATCGGTGAATCAAGTCCTGCTGCCAACTCACCCGCCACTCCGGTCAAATCTGGCATTATCAAGGAGGAGTGGGAGCTTCTCGCCGAGGCCGGGCTAAATACCGAAGCTGGTCGCCGCAAGCATCGCATCGAACAGGCTCGCAAAGAGGCGGCCAACGCAGCTGCTGTCGGGCCCGGGCAAGAGACGGCGGGAGGTGATGACGCCAGGGGCAGGACTGGCGGGCGCAGAGGCATGGACGGCGTTAACAAGACAGGCTTGAGCGACTGGGATGGTGAGCCTTCGCCCTTGCGTCCGGGGCGTTCATCGAGGGAACGTGCATCGTCGCAACAACGTTCTAGCACGGAAGAGGCGGTCGATAAAGACGGGGGCAGTGCGCTTGCTAACGCCAAGCTCAGCACGAAGAAGAAGGAAGCACTTGGCCAAGTTCCGTGCAAGTTTTTTCGGAGTAATGGATGTTCAGCAGGCGCATCCTGTCCATTCGCCCACACCCTTCCCGGGGATGGGGGCCAAAAAGCAGTCTGCCAGTGGTTTCTGAAGGGCAATTGCCGCTTCGGCCACAAGTGTGCTCTGGCGCACGTGTTGCCGGGTCAACCGATGAGTGTGAGTACAAAACGACGGAGGTTCGTTCTCGCGGGAAGGAATCTATATACTTACCTTGGATGATCTCTTGACGACATCCCATGCTTGGTTCCCTGTTGCGGCAGATGGATCGCAAGAACAAGCGAGCAGCTCAGCATGGCCAACCCTTGCCACAGATGCCTGGACCGAGTGGAGTGTCGGGAAGTCCGGCAGCCACTCAGGGTCCCAACAAGTCCCAACATGGTAACGCAGGACAACAACAGTCCCTGCGGGTTCAAGAAGAATCGCAGCAGATGCGCGCACAACCGCAGATACGGAACCGTGTGACTTCGTTCAGCAACAAGGACCACGACTTTCCTTTTGGGTTGCCCGACGACATGCAAGCCATTTCCCCGCCCAGCAGTGCGAACCGACCAGGCATGGACACGTTCGGCTCACAGATGGGCGGTGCGGATCAACTGAGAGGCTCCAAGGATGGACAGCCGCGCTCCTCGCTCCTGAGTGAGCTCACGAGTGGCGGATCATTCAGCTCAATCCAGCGACCTTTGTCTGTACCTCAGGGTCCTGGAGCCAGTGTCGGAAGCCTGTCCATGGATCGTTCCGGTATGAGTGTCGATGGTCAGACGATCGGCAGCCCACCGTCCAGCCGAGCGTTTGGCACGAGTCCGTTCAGCCACCCTGGAGGTCACAGCCTCTTCTTCAGCGGCAGTCAAGATTCTGAAGGAGGTGCCGGTCCTTTCGCGCGACAGCCCAGAGACATTGGCTTTGGTGCTCGCAGCATGGGCAGAATGGATGATCTTGCATCGAGGAACAAGTGGTGGAACAGTCTTGGAGGCGGCGGTGCTGAAGAGGACGTGGACGATGCAGAGGATGGCGGTGCAGAGGACTTTTTGCCTTCAAGCCTATCAGACCTGCTCACTCCCGCTGAGCTGGAACGTCGAAAGCGACACAGCATCATGTCTGCCTCGTTGGGGAGCAAGGAGGACAGGGTTACTGCGCAGAGCATGCCAACGCACACAAGCAGCCAGTCAAGCATCTTTGATTCCAACATGCGTAACGGGCGATTGCCAGTTGGAGCGGAGCGGGGCCAGCGGGACGTTGCCAAGACAAGCAACATCTCGACTGGATTCTTGCAGCGAAAAGAGGCCGGAGTCAAGGAGGGACAGTCTGGATACCAGCCATTTGGCGATGGTCGCTTCTCGTCCGGTTTGGACGGAATTGCGATTCGAGATGCAAGCTCTGTTTCGCAGAGCCCCGGAAGTCGCGCAGCTCTGCACCATGCTCCTGGCCAATCCCTGCCTCAGGGACTTGCAGCTGGTCTGAGCCGGCTGCACCTCGTTTCTGGACGCGGAACCAACGACATGGGCCAATTTGGCGGAAGCGGACAGCTAGGTGGAGTGTCGGTCGGGTCTGTGTCTCAACACGCGCAGGCGGGTGGTCTGAGGCCACCCGGAAGCGTCGGAGACTATGATCTAGGACCAACGGCTCCTTCATCAGTGCTTCCTCACCGCAGCCCGCTGGCGATGGCGATCGGTGGTGGTAGTGGTCGAATTAGCGGGGCGTTCGGATCGCCCGGGCCAATCGGCTCGGGTTCACCATTCTCGCCTCCGTCTTCGCTGGGTACACAGCGGCGCGGGGAGGGGATGGCGATCCCGTCAGGCGATGGAGATGGCTCTAAGCTGCAGCCGCAGCCGATTGGAAGCTACGGCAGCCGATCAGGCGGCTACCATATTGGATCACATCCAGGCATGCAGCGAGTTCGTGCGAGCAGCTCGGCGGCTCCTCACAGCCCATTGACGCTGCCTGAGGTGCCGAGGGAGGAGGACGAAGAGGAGGCGATCTTTGAACTGGAGTAAGATCTGGTAAAAAAAGGGGAGCCTCTCGAAGAAGAAAAACCAATTCTGTTGCTCTGGCTTACTGTATAGATACTGTACAGATGCTGTGCTCGTAGAGTAGAGCAAAGAACAAAAAAAGAGGCGAGCTAGAAGCAGTAGCGGCTTGGCTCTTGCTCGACAAGATGAAATTGTAATACATACCGTACCGCACCATCCCTTCTGGGCGCTCTGGGTGTGAGAACAGGGATACCGTAGTAGGTGAATCGAGTGGGGTGACTCGTCTTTGCCCTCCTCCACCTTCTGGGAAACAAAGTGTGACGTGAGGAAATAGTGCGGTGCAGCTCGGCGCGGTGAGGAGCGGGGTGGAGGGAAGGAAGAAGGGGACTCTGCCAAACGGCAAAAAAGTGAGTGCTCAGTGAGGGTGACGTGTGGCTGCTATTCTCCACTTTTCACCTATCACACACACACGACTCGATTCAGAGCGGCCATGTCGAGCTCTAGCTCAATATCCGAGCTGATCGCAAAGCTCGAGGCTTACTCGCAAGACGAGAGTAGTGGTAGTGCACCGACGCCGTCTGACAGTGGCGAAGAAGACTGGCTCGAGTCTGAAGAGGAGCGGCGAGAGGCGGTGGGTCAGCTGGCCGAGGAGCTCGTAGCGCTTCAATCGATCTACACTGACGAGGGTGTCCATCTCCTCCGTCTCGGAGCTGGCGAGGCAACGACGACGGATCCAGACCACTGGCGGCCAGGGACACGCATCACCCTTGCCATCTCAACCGAAGTCGAGGAAGCACCTATCCGCATCGCAGTCACACTGCCCGCCTTCTACCCACGAGCCAGCAAGCCTCCACAGCTACAGCTATTATCCCGATACGTAGGCGGATTCAGCGTGGACCACATCCTCTTCGGCGAGATCCTTCGTGCTTTCTACCACAACCCTCAAACCGAGGCCTCACACGCTAGCCTCACATGGACTCCGGGAGAAGTAGTCCTATTCGAAGGCATCGAATGGGTGAAGGAGAAAGTGGCAGAGTGGTCAGAACGTCGTGAACAGGCAAACCTGGAGAGTGCCAAGGAGCGAGAGAAACAGAGCACCAAGGCAGCCGTGACGACTTTCGAAGATGATTCTCAACCAGCGACAGAAGCCCCGGCACCGGCACCGGCGAAACGGTTCGAGGGAACGATAACGACCGCACCGGAGATTGTAGACCGCAAGTCCGTCTTCGTAGGCTATGCGGCGCGTATCGAGAATCCAGAAGAGGTGCCGCTTGTCCTATCGCATATTCTGAGCGATAAACGGGTCGCTCGTGCCACGCATCCTATTATCAATGCCTGGGTGTGCCAGACCAAGGACGGCGTTGTGCATCGTGACTGCGACGATGACGGCGAGTCGGCTGCCGGTGGACGGTTGGCCCATCTCCTCTCTCTTCTTGTAAGTGACAAACCCTCTCCATGCCGAGACGGCCGAGCGAACCCTGTGACTGACCCCGCCCCCGCTCTCCTTGTAGGAATTGACAAACGTCATTGTCGTCGTGACCCGCTGGTACGGCGGCGTCCACCTCGGTCCTGACCGATTCAAACTCATCAACCGCGCCGCTCGAGACGCTCTCGAACTTGCCGGAATGATCAACCAAAAGCGGAACTGAACTTGTACTGTACTCTAAACAACCACCGATCCGTCGGTCAGCCAAATCTTATTCTAGCGGGTTTTCCGCATGCAAACAACGAAGCCCGCCTTGTACAGCACGTTTGTCTCCAACTGCCGCTTGTCTCTCTTTCCCTCTCTCTTCGACATCTGTAACTACTGAAGAGCCACTCCTAGCCTGTTATCGACATGACTGTTACCAAGCCAATCAAGAAGATGCCCAAGCACGAGCATGACAATTTTGACAAGGTCAAGCCCAAGAGGGTCGTGGGTCCTATGCGCCCCTGGACAGCTGGTACGTCAGTATGTTTCCGTCATCATCCCACGAAATGATGTCTGACCTTCAAAGACCTCAGAGGAAGAAGCTGTTCTGATGAAAGGAGTTCTCGACCTGAGCGTTGCTCATGCTGTCGGTGCGTTCGCCGCTGTCCGCACCATATTCCCGGTGGTATTCACGCTGACCCTCTTCTTACGTTCCGTCACGTAGACCTTTCGAAGCTCGACGGCTTGGACAACCGAGACTCTGCCAGAGTAAGTCTTCCGGTCGTTGTGAGGGTAGTTGCCAGGCCAGTCAGACTGATCGTGCTCGGCAGGTCAACGTGAAGATTCGTGGCATGTTCAAAAAGATCCTCAAGAACCTCGGTGCGGATGCAGATTCGGCATAGGCCATAGGTTCGGGCCCAAGGGTGCGGTACTTGCTATATATTCCCCCATCCCGCTTGAGTCAGACGTTCCTCCGTCACTACACCAGCTTTGACGACATGCGTAGCGGCCTTTCACGACCTTGCCCCGACGTGGTCGACCTCAATTTGGACGGGGTGGCGACGCCGCCCGAATCCGAAGATACGCCACCGCCGCCATCAAGGCTACAGCCAGAGCCGCAGCAGCAATCGGAGCCACAGCCGCAGCCCAGAACGCCTCCCGTGCCACAACCGCAGCCACCTCAAGCAACGGGAAAGTGGAGCGATGGTAAGTTACCTCTCCCCCCGTTTGGGACTCGCATCGAACCATGCTGATCTCTTCAATGACGTTGAGTGCGAAGACGAGAAGACCTTCCTCCTCGGATGCATGCGGGAACTATGCAACAAGAATATCGTTGTGAGTACTTTCCGTCAAACACCTATGGCCCATGCGGATCACAAGACCATACAGTATCTAACATGAGAGATTGAAAAGTCTATCGCTCTCGACTTCAACGCAGAAAACCCGTTTCGCGCACCCAAGTCCGTGCTCAACCAGGTGAACAGGCTGTTTGATCTGCTCGACGAGTCTATGAACGTGCACAAGTTCATCGGTCCAGGGTTCACTTTCGTTGCCTCGTAACCTCAGATTCAATACACGCACACACGTTTTTCTCCCCATTCTTCCATGTCTGTGCACTGTGCTTTGATGTACTGTATTGAATCAAGCTTGGTTTCAAACTCGAGACACACGACAGAAAGGGTTTGGTAAACGTGATTATTCGTATCGCGACTAAAGACTAGCATCGACGGCCATTTCATCGTTCGAGGCGTTGGCCCTGGTAGTCTTGGCCTTCTTTCTGCGACGGTTGCCTACGCTCACGAGACACTGGTTCAGAATGGCGTTGAGCTTGTTGTACACCTGCAGTATTTGTTAGTGACCCGAGCCCGACTTGGCTATACAGTATGGCGAGGGGGAGAGTCCTTACCATCTTGCAGCTCTTATCCTCGAGACCAGGTTCACCTGCGAGTACCTGTAGTGCAGCAGAGTGCGTCGCATTGCGTTTCAGTGAGATCTCACAAAGGAGTTTGACGGAAAACAACGTACCGGCGCCATGCGTCGTCCGTAGTTGAACAGCGCCTTAAGGAGGATCGTCTCTTCCTCTACAGTCGATTCATCACGGCACGGTGGCGACGTCAGTGATCCGAAAGAGGAGATCTCTACATGTGTTCCGGAATGACTTACCAGCAGACCAAGTACTACGCTTCTTACGCTTAGGAGGCTCCTGGATAGCGGCGGCGGTGACAGAGGGTTTCACCTCTTCGGTCTTCGTATTCTCTTCGGCCTGCAATTCAAGTCCGTCCCGCGTCAGCACCTTCTTGAGCACGACCCAAAGACTGCGAGAGCCTCGCTCACCATGACGGATAAATGTAAATCAAAGAAACGAAGGATCAAAAGATGAATGAGAGTAAGGAAGGCAAGTCGATGGAACTGACTGCGATTATGGGCTCTCTCGTCCGTCCCTTCCGCATCCGAACCGCAGTGAACTCGGCTTCGATCCGCACAGGGTAGGAAACCAGCGACACAGCCCCATCCGCATCAGACGGGGCGGGACGGAGGGAGGGTCGGCACCGACCGCGTCGCTACACGCAAAAGCACACACGAGTCAGTCAGTCAAGTGAGGCTTGAATTCTGGGATTCGGTGTTTTGGGGGAGGTGGGGAGGGGAAAAACACGAGGGGTTTGGGGGCCTTAGATGATCCGCAATCCTCAAGCGGTGGGATGCTATATAGCGAAAAGGGGGGAGAAGGAAAAGGAGGAAAGGAGAAAGAAAAAAACCAAAACGAATTTGGGTAGGTTGGAGAGTACACCAACTTTCCCCCTTGAATCAGGTCAAACATGGGCTGAACGCATCCCGCGGAAGAAAACCAAGATGCACCCTTTGTGTGCATACAAATTGTGCTGTCTCTTACTCTCTTTCGCCCCCGCCTCCCTTGCCCATGTCAAAGCCATGAGGGAAAGCTGAAGCTGAACGAAAGCTTCAAGAAGTGACTCGAGCAGCCGTTCGCTATCGGCTACTGCTGCAGCTGTAGCAGGCGATCACGCACTGCATTTAGGACAGCGAGGGGAAGGCAGACTGGTCAGCGAGGTTGACGCTGGCGTTGTTGCCACGGCCGCCACGGCCACGCTGGCCGCCACGGCTCGAGCCCCGGTCACCACCGCGACCACCACGGGGGCCACCACGGCCGCCACGGCCTCGGAAGCTGCTGGGAGGGGGGTCGAATCGCTGCTCAATCTCGAGGAGCTGCTTGCCCTCCTTCTGGGTGCGAGCACGAGTCTTCTCGGTCTTCTTGGCGGCAAAGTAGTCGTCGCCGGTGTTCTTCTCAACCTTGACACCAAAGTTGGACCAGGCGCTGTCGTCGGTCTTGGTCTCACGGGGCTTGGGGGCGCCAAGGTTGGCGCGCTTCTCGGCCTGAGCGGCGAGGTACTCGTCGAGGGTCAGAGTCTTCTCCTCCTCCTCGGCCTCGACAGCGACGGGCTCAGCCTCAGCGGGAGCGCCGTTGGCCTCAGTGCCCTCAGCCTTGGCGTCGGCCTCGGCCTTCTTCTCGTTGTCGAGCTCACGCTTGCCGTCGTCACCGCCCCATCCCTGGTGGAGGTTCTTCTGCGAGTCGACACGGTCGGTCTGCGAGTGACGGTCGAAGGCACGGCCTCGGCCCTCACGGCCACCACGGCCGCGGCCACGGCCACGGGGCTCACCACGAGGGCGGCCACCTCGGGAGTCCTTGGTCTCGTCGGCGGTAGGGTCAACGGCAGCACGGGCACCACCACGGGCACCACGGGGAGCCTGGGAAGCACGAGGAGCGGACTTCTGGCCAGCACCGGGGATGTTGCGGGGGGGCTGCTGGGCGGCAGGGGCCTTAACGGGGGCCTTGGCGGCGACAGGGGCGTTGTTGTCGTCGCCGTCGTCTGTGACACGGTGAGGGGAAAAGAGTCAGTGGATTGTTCCATAATGATCGTGAATAAAATTGTGTCGAACGCATTGGGGGATGGTACCACTATTGGCATGTGCCTCGTATTGGCCGGCTAGTTCGATAGTGACGTATAGATTGGAGTCTGGAACATTACTCACCACCAAGGAGCTGGAAGGGGTTTCTGCTTGCGACCGACATGACGTGCGGTCGACTTTACCGATTGGGCGTGGGCTGTTGTCGGACAAAGAACGAGGATGGTGAAAAGAGTTGCAAGTTAGTGTAAGTGATCTGAGCTGACAGTCTTGAGCCGGAATATTGCAAAAAGAAGAAAGCTTGATTGCATCCGAAGGCTTCGGAGATCGAGACTCGGGATCAACTTTAAAAGAGAGAAAAAGTTGACCAAGTCGAGGTCGTCGGATCCTTTGCTCGCAGCTTGCAATCGAAAGACATCCACGAATGCAACATCCGTGAAGATAGACGAGCACTGATCGATGCAATCGTGTGGATGTCCGGAAGAGGCATCCAACGGTTTGCAAGTTGAAAAATGCTTGCGTACAGCATTTCCTGAAGAGTCCAAGGCGCTTCTTTGCGTCTTATCTGTGCTGGTACTTACCCTCTGGTGAAAGGTTGAGAGAAGAAAGGACCTGTTTGATAGTTTGCAAAGATTCGATGGCAGATGAGAAGAGAAAGAGAAGAAGAAAGAAAAGACGGTGCGGTTTAGAAGAGAGTGCGGCTCGAAAGATCAAAGAGGCGGTGAAAAGGTGGAGAGATGCTTGGACACGAACCGAAAAAGGGGGATCCGGAGCCTGTGAGGGGAGTTGGCGACCGAGAGAAGGGTAGGTGACAAGGACCGGGTTTCCTTCTGGTGCTGAATACGGGTAGAGGAGTGTGGTGTAGGTAGAGTGGAATGACCAGCGAGACGTGCGACGAAGAAGGCACTGGGACGCGGCGGGACGCGGATGGGCTCTGGCTGCTCTCTCTCTGGCTGGGCAGGGCAGGGCAGACTTGCGAAGAGAAGGGAGGGCCAGTCAAAAGGACCAGGGAATGAGAAGAGGGGACTGACTGACTGTGATCTTGCTTGCTCTCACTCTCAACCGGGCGGTCGGCTTGTCTCGCTGGGCGAATTGACTGGCTAAGGGCTGGCTGGCTGGCTGACTGACTGTGTGGCCTTTCTCCCTGCTACTTTCCTTCTCTTGTGGTCAAGGCACCCGCAGTCGCTGTTGCAGCCGCACTTGCGCAGGAAGACTTGCGGGAAGGCATGCGACCACACTCGGCCACTCATTCCTTCTTGCGCCAGAACAGGCGGGCCATCCCAGCCCAAGTCACTGGAGCCAGCCCAGCCGAGCCGGCTACTGCTGCTGCTGTGGTGACCTTGCTTCTGCGCAACCGACCGAATGCGTTGCCTCTGACCCTCTTTTTTTTTTCCTTTTCATTCCCCTTCGTCCCCTTGCAAATTTTTCCCTTGCCCGCCGCTGTGATTGGGCCAACCGCGTGACGCTGCACTATTTAAACTTTCATTTCTTCTCGAGATTAGAAGTCTTCGGTTTCTATTGAAATGGTCGTGCGACCACTTGAAGCTGGGCTTACAGCCTGCATTTCTAATGGACATAGCCGCAGTCGTATCCATCGCTGCCCTTTCCAACTGATCAGAACCGGATCAAACTGAATGCATTTGACGACTCGCACGGGAACAAAACGAGCGACATCGTGCATGCATCGTCAGACATAGCGACATTTGGGACATGATCGGGCCATGAACGACAATCACCGCATCCTGAAAAGAACCAATCAAAGAGCTAAAGCAAGCAAGGAAGAACAGAGCCATCCATTTTAAACACAGATCTTCAAGCATGGGTCACTTTGGCATAGCGCTAAGGCATGACATTTTGCTTACGCAGTTACCTGTAGGATGGCAGAACTGCGCAAGTTCGTAGAGAGACAAGAATCTCCCTACAGCTAGATGGTTGAACTTGCTTAATACAAGATGCGTGTGCTGGTCATAGGCCAAAATGGGTGATCAGGGAACCGAAACCAAAGGGGGGGATAGGGGAAAGGGGATGGGAGTGGGCGATAGGGGAAAAGGACGCTTAGGCCTGAACCTCAGCGGGGGCAGCCTCCTGAGCGGCAGCAGGGGCGGCAACCTCAGCAGGCGCCTGTCGCGACTCGGAGACAGGGGCGGTGATGGGGGCCTCCTCCTTGGGCTCAAGGATGGTGATGGCGTCAGGGAGGGGCTTGGCCTTGCCAGCCTGGCCGGACATGTCGGTACCAGCCATGATCTTGACCTTGATGCCGAGAACACCCTGCTTCATCAGAACGTGGCGGACGGCCTCGTCAACGAACTCGCGAACGGGCTGACCGGAGTGGATCATGAAGCCGTCGGTGAACTTCATCGACTTGGCACGGGCAGCACGGAGCTTGCCCGAGATGATGACCTCGCAACCCTTGGCGCCCGACTCCATAACGAAGCGGAGGACACCGTAGGCGGCACGTCGGACGGCAAGACCACCGAGGAGCTTGTACCTGAGCGACTCGCACTGGGCGACGGCGTGGAGACCACGGTTCTGGACCTTCTCGGCGTAGAGCTCGAGCGAGTTCTCGGGGAAGCGGAAACGCTTCTGGACGAGAGCGGTGAGCTCACGGATGCGGCGGCCCTTGTCACCAAGAACCTCCTGGGTGTGGGTGGCACGGATGATGATCTCAGTGCGGGCGTGCGTGACACGGACCTCGCATCCCGAGTATCCCTCCTCGGAAAGCTCACGAGTGAAGAACTCGTTGAGCTCGGCGGCGAAAACACCGTCAGCGACAAACTGTGAAGGATCAAGATAGAAGAGTAGTCCGAGTCAGTAACGGACTAACGGGCAAGCGAAGAACCTCGATGATGTTTCAAGGCCATGACAACAACTCCAGTCCGACTGCTGAACAGGCCTGGTGCAGATTGTGGCGATCGCTTGCTTGTCGACATGAACATGAGCTGCCGCACCCTCCTTTCCATCGCCACCACCTGTTTCCACAAATCACCTGATGTGCTGGATCCCTCGACGTGAAAACATCAGGATAGCAGTAGGATCGTTTCAAGATTGTGGATACGTTCATCCTGAGCCATCTAGAAATCTTCCTGCTTCCGTCTGAATGGCTCCCTAGACAGGCAACTTTCTTCTGTCATGTCCAACCAAACCTCCTCCTCCGTATCCCAGTCGATATTCCTGTGGGAAAGCGCACGATTATACGAAGGCTAAGGCTCGTCGGCCCTCCTTTCCTATTTCCCATAAGCGTCTTCCCCCCCCCCCCCTCTCGGCCAAAGGCAGATGTTCATGTTGGAGCAAGTCGTCGGATGGAGTTGTCGTTGTGGCGCTGTTGGCTGTTTGCGATCGTGTAGACTAACCTTCCTCTTCTTGGAGATGTTGGCGGCGGACATCTTGATGTAGTTGGTTGGTGGACGACGGGAGACAGACCGGAGCTGCAGACCAACTTGACTCAGTTCGCTGGGACTCGGCCACTCTGCTCACTGTATCTGCGCAGCACAGGCGGGGTCAACGGGCTGGCTCTCTCTGAGGCCTTGTCCAAGCTGTCTGGCTCGCTCTGGTTTTGGGGCACGGGATCTGTTTGGCTGGGAAATTCCTACGCACCAGGTTTACGGTGCGCGCTGTCGCGCCTCGAGAGGACCTCGGCCGACCAAATTTCAGAACTGCAGAACCCATTCACGTGATGCAATCTCGAGACTTTCGTGCGAATCACTTGGATCGGGGAGGAGACGCGACCATCACCGATTCATGATCTGCTTCCTTTGACATATGCACGGGCCATTGCAACCCTGCATCCCTTTTCCAAAAAAGCGTGGGTCCAGCAGACTGACTGGCATGACAAGTGGAGGCATGGCGCGAAATGCAACGCTTTGGGCGTCACTTGCAAGCCAAACCAAGCCAGGCCTGGCTAGGCGGCTCAATGGTTTAGCGTGGCCCGAGCCCTACATAGCCTGAGTCTCAGCCCCCATGACACGATTAGCAGCTCTCCGCTTGCTGCGCACGACACAAGTGGTCTAGGGGCTAGCTGGTCCCGCTCTTCTCTCAGTCTCTGTATCACTACCTAGTCACTCTCCATCCATTCAGCATCGTCCAAGAGGACAACTTTCCATCAAGCATGGCTCCGAAAATCAGAGCGGCTTCCCACGCAGGTAGCTGGTACACTGATGATGGTGAGTTCTTATCTCATTACGAGTCCGAAGAAGGAGCGTGGCCCCATACTAACCCGTCCCCTCTAGGTCCCAAGCTTGACAAGTCGCTCTCTCAATGGCTTAGCGCGGTCGATCAGAGCAACGTCCCATTTCCGCAGTCCGTAGCGGACAGGAATGGAAACGGCGAGGTTTTCCAGCTTCCTGTCAAGGGCTGCAAAGCCATCATTGGGCCGTGAGTAATCGCTCAAGCAATCGTAGACTTTCCTCGGCAGCTGCTCATCTTCTTGACTCTTTGATCAGCCATGCTGGCTATTCGTATTCTGGTCCAGCTGCAGCATGGGCCTACAAGTGCATCGATACGACAAATATGTGAGCAACATGAAAAGATGGGCAATCTACCTTTATCATTCACTGACTCAAGTGCTCGACTGTCAGTGAGCGAGTGTTCATCCTTGGTCCATCACACCATGTCTACCTTGATGGCTGTGCCTTGTCTCAATGCGACGAGTACGAGACACCCATCGGAAACCTCGCTATCGACAAAGAAAGTGAGCAGTCCACTCTTGTTATAACTCTCTCATCAAGCTGATCTGACATCATCTTTGGACAGCCATTGCCGAGCTTAAGGCTTCGGGAGAGTTTTCATTCATGTCGCAAGGAGCAGACGAAGATGAACACAGTCTCGAGATGCATCTTCCATACATCTACAAGACATTTGAGGGGTGAGCATGCTTACAAACAGATCCCAACGCTGCCAATCAAATTCGCTGATCCATGCTGGCCTCTAGTTGCAATATCAAAGTCGTCCCCATCATGGTAGGGGCCATCTCGACCGCCAAGGAGAACCATTTCGGCAAAATCCTTGCACCTTACCTTCTAGATTCCAAGAACTTTTTCGTAGTATCGAGCGACTTTTGCCACTGGTGAGCAAGCTTCAGCGTCGATGCATGAAACATTGGAGAGGGGATTACTGACCCCCTTGATTCTACTCGCAGGGGCTCCCGCTTTAGCTACACGTACTATCGCCCTTCTCCTGACGCTGCAGCCACGTCGCTATCGGCAAGATCGTCTCCATCATCGTACTCGTCCACGCCGATCCACGAGTCGATCCGGGCACTGGACAACGAGGGTATGATGGCCATCACACACCCGTACGAAGGAGGCAGCGTTTCGGCGCCAGCAGCACGGGATGCGTTCGCGTCTTACATTAGGCAGACTAAGAATACAGTCTGTGGTCGCCACCCGATCGGCGTGCTCCTGGGTGCGCTGGCTCACCTTGAGGAGAACAATAAGGTCAAGTCGGAATGCCGCTTTACTCGTTACGAGGTAAGTCATCCTCACTGCCCTCTGTCCCATCGAGTTGTGCTGACACCGGTAACAGCAAAGCAGCGAATGCATCTCTCCCCGCGACAGCTCCGTCTCTTACGCATCTGCATTTGTCAAGTTCAACTAAGTCTGCCCATACGAATCAATTAAGAGCAGTGGCCCACAGACATGATATTTGATTGGTTTCGGTTGAAAGGGCAACTTTGCGCACAGAGGCGAAGTAGTACAAGTACAAGGAAAGGGAAGGGAGCGGTGTAAGTGTTCAATTCAAGGGCCAGGAGGAGGGTTACCGGTAGCAAGTTGTCCCTGCAGCTCGCGTAGGCGCTCCGCGAGACGCTGGCTCTCGTTTACGATGACAGCCTCGTCTACCCAGTTACCGCGGAACGTTTCGGCGCGGCGCATCTCCTCTGTTGTGAATGTGGCGCCAATACCCGCCGCACCTGGAGTCGGGTTGTTGCCCAGGATGGCGTCGAGGTCGCGCGACTGGCTTGCGATCCATGTGCGCAGATGGTTTTGCGGGTCCTTGGCAAACGAGGCGAGGAAGTCGCGCGCGGCTGCACGGTTGCGGATCGTAGCTGCTGCCTGGGCGATCCGGTCGTCCAGCTCGGCAATCTGCTTGCTCCGCTCGTCGTTCGCGTCAAACTGCGAGAGCACTTTGTGCTGCTTCTGGCGGATGGCGAGGTCCTCCATGTCCAGCTCGACGTCGTACGCGGTAGGGTGCTTGTACTCTGCCTTATCGGTGCGCACGTGATACTCGAGCACGACAGGTTGCGGTGGATGCAGGAAACGGTTGACGACTTCTGGAATGTGGTGGAAGTTGATCACGTCCGTCTTGAACAGAGCCCGTAGCGGCGGGTCACATTTGATGCGGCGTCGGTCTTGCTCATCTAGAAGCTTGCGCTCCTTGACGTATGTCCAGAGTGCAGAGATTACGCCAGCCCGTGTCTCCTCGCGAATGTCGAGTAGTGTCGCGAGTTCAGGCGAAAGAGAGTACCGCTCGGGCGTGTACGCGGGGTAGAGAACAATCTTGACCTTGGTCGGCACGGACCCCTTCCGCTTGATCTCGAATCCATCAAGCGCAGGTTCCGCGCTGGCAACTAGAGGCGCTTCGAGGCCCTGTGTGCCTCCGAGGCCACCCGCACCACCGCCAGCCTGCATTCCGCTCGCAGGGGCGACGCTTGGCGTGGGCCTGTGCCATTCGACAATGTTGCTGCCGTCCGGGTAAAGAGCGGGGTCACGCTGAAGCTCCACGACGCAGCTCTTGATCAGGTTGCTAAACTTCTGGGCACCTGTGCGGTTGATGCTCGCCTGGGCGCTGAGAGCCGTGTTGGCGCGCGACTTGAACGAAGGCTCCAGTAGTCGTCCTTCGATCCTGAGAGTCCATGATGGAACTGCGTCACCCTCGGCAGCACCGTCTGCTACGGCGGCATCTTGAGCCTCCGTGGGCGCCTCTGCATCAGCTTCGTTCGTCGGGGCAGGAGTTTCCTTTTCCTTGTTCTTGTCCTGCTGCTGGAAAGGCTGATTGGCGCATGTGTTGCTGAGGAAGATTCGCAAGGTGCGCTTAATCTTAGGAGGTCGGGAAAGGGCATCGGTAAGTTCGGCTCGCTTCCTTGCTACGGTCCAGTCGAGGTTCTTCTCCATGCGCTGGAGGTCAGCGTAGAAGGCAGACTCGGGCACCTGCCTCTTGAGTGAGGGAGGCAAGCTGCGGTCGGTGGGACGCCCTCGCTTAAGGCCGCGGAAGCCCTGTCCAACGAGGACATCCTGAGCGTTCTTGCGTCTCAAAGTCTGGATTGCTTGGTGAGCCTGCTGTTGCGCCTGTGCATGCGCCTGAGCCTGAGCCTGGGCTTGTGCTTGTGCTTGTGCCTGTGCCTGCATGTGGGCTGGATTCTCCATCGCTGGTCGATAGAAATGCTGCTGAGTATGGTTGGTGCCTGGGCCGTGCTGGAGCGGGTAAGTGGTCGTAACGGAACTGGTATTAGGCCTGACTGCCCCCACAGAGATGAGGCTGGCGGGTGTCTGATGGCCCTGGGGGTGAGGTTGCCAGCCGGATGGAAAGCGCTGGTTTACGGGAGACTGAGCCCAGACGGGTGGACGCAGAGCCTGGTGGTAGGCCAGAGGCTGGTGTGGCTGGTGGTGATGATGCTGCTGCTGTTGCTGCTGGGCTGCTTGGAAGCGAGCGTCGAGAAGAGCCGGATTGGCTTGAGGATGTGCGACGGGGCGGTACTGTGACTGAGCTGTCGGCCTGAGGGGAGTGCCAGGCGGATGGGGTCGTACGGGAGTCGAGGGTGAGCGGTAGGCAGGACTGTGCAAGTGAGAGGAAGGGGGATAGATGGGAGTGCGTGGACCCTGGTGTTGTTGCAGGGGTGGATGGGAAGAAGGGGAGGGAGCTGCAGGTGCACAAGCAGAAGCAGAAGCGGAAGCAGAAGCTTGTTTGGTGTCGTCGACACCCATCGCGCCTTGAATCTTTGAAAAGGGACAGCAGACGCACGGGAACGGGACACGGCTTGCGCGACGTGTTGCTGGCTGAACACCCGATTGGATTTCGATATCGGGAACTGCTTGCTTGTGACTACCGAATGCTGCCAAGGGCTGAGCTGCTATGCGTGGCGATATGCTGCAGTGTGTCAGTCGGTCAGTAGCAGAGAAGCATGCAAGGACGGTGTGGATCGGGATGCGAAATCCTCGGCAAACTGAGAAAGGAAGGAGAACGCGCGCGCGTGGATGGGATGCGTCTCTTGCCTCCCTTCACTGAGTGCTGAGTCGTGTCGAGTGTCGAGAGGGTGATCGGAAATCTACACTCGTCCGAGAAGATTTCAGGTCCAATCCAGTCTAGCCGACTGACCGATTGACCGGCTGTCTGTGCGTCACTTTCACGCTACCCCAACCCAACCCAACCCAACTCGCAGCGGCAGAGCCCAGCAGCGCAGCAGCCCAACAGATGCCGTCATGCGCCCGGACCAATCACCAATCTGCCGCGTGCGTGTGTGTGTCTCTCTGATCCCAACCCAAAGCCATTCGCAACCTCCACTGACCGAGAGAGGTGAGAGAAAGAGAGAGAGCGGGGAGACTGGCCGCGGGGAGTAGATGCCCAACAGCGGTGCAGGCCGACCTTAGTCGAGTGTACTACATCCAACAGGGCTTGCCTTCGCTCCACCATCACCTTCTTCCTCGTTTCTCCCATCACCGTCTTAAATCTTTAGACTAATACCACATTCATCATGTCTGAGGCCAAGTTCAACAAGGCTGTTGCCATCGTCGGCTCTCTCCCCAAGGACGGCCCCGTCCAGCCCTCCCAGGACGAGCAGCTCGTCTTCTACGGCCTGTAAGTCGATCCAAAGCAAGACATGTCACGGCGTCTGATCCTGACAAATTCATCACCCTCTTCTGCAGCTACAAGCAGGCTACCGTTGGTGATGTCAACACCTCGCGCCCCGGCATGTTTGGTGAGTCTGCATCAATCGAATCTATTGCCTCCATTCAGGCGGCCATTGACGTTTTCACACTCTCTCCATGATGACAACAGACTTGACTGGCAAGTACAAGTGGGACGCCTGGAAGAAGAACGAGGGCAAGTCCAAGGAGGAAGCCCAGAAGGAGTACGTTGATGCTCTCCTTGCCATCCTCGAGAAGAACAAGGGTAAGTATTTCAATTCAAATCGGAAAGCCGTCTTAATCTTCTAGTGCTGCATAGCTGACCACTCGCCCTCTCAACAGACGCTGGCGACTCAGCCAAGCACATTGAGGATATCAACGCTGCCTAAATACCAGGGCCCCTCACTTGACATTGTATCGTGGACTAAGCCAAAGTTGCACAGAGCACACTTGTTCCTTACAATTTCAATGATTTGATCTGTAGAAGTGTATGAGGGGAGAGGTCCTGATGGTGAAGAGATGGGGATGTGCTCAGTCGGTCGTGTTTCCATAGCATGCTTGAAATTCAGGGTCTGCTCAGCCTAAATTGCGTTTCTCGAAAAAAATGGGCGGAAAGTGGAAACGTGACACTCATTTGACACGTGCAGCGCCAATCTTGCCTTTCCACCTCTTGCCACCACCTGAGACAGCAAGTAGCGCCAGCTGGGAAAGGGCACGATGGCCTCCACTGCACCAGCCGAGAGCAGCAAGCGACGAGGCGGCAAGGGGCTGGACGAGGCCCGCGTTCCGGGCTCGGCGGCGTCGCTCAAGGTGAAAGAGAACGATGGGTCTGTTGGAGCTGCGCTCGTAGCCTCAGGTTCAGTCGCGCCTACGGATGTGCAGTTGCTGACTTCCAGCATCCTGAGTAACCAGACGCGGCAAGCGGTAACACTGCGGTGGCAAGAGCGTTTGATTGGGCTAGGTTCACTGCGCCCCGTGACGTTGGAGGAGCTCAAGAGGGCTCTGACGTACCTCGGCCCTTCATCGTGGCTACAGGTTCTACACGAACGCTACCTCGCAGGAACATGCCCATATCCGCCATGTGAGAACGACGCCCCCGTGTCCAAACAGATGGGAAAGTACCGCATCTCCCTGGCGAGAAAGGAGGTGTACCGAAACACCACGGAGCGTCCAGGTGACAGAGATACATTCTGTTCCGACCGCTGCTTCGCCCGTGCTCAGTGGGTCCGCACTTGGGTACTCAAAGATGCCGATGACGACGAGGATACACCACGACAGCGGGTGGGGAAAGATGCTCCGCCCGAAGGTGGAAGGTGGGAGCGCATGATGGACGAGTCAAGATGGAACGAACTGGAGCTCCTTGAAGACCTAGAACACAATCCAGACTACGCCGACGTCCTCGGCGCTCTCTCTATCCAGCCTTCCTTTTCCTCCTCCAAGCCCGTTGCTGTGTCACAAGAAAAGCTGTCAAAGCAATTCGACGATACTCTCGTCATTCGTGAACGCACACCAGGCGCTCCTCAACCCAATGCTGCGCCTTGGTCTCAAGACGTACCATCTGAACCTCTCGACACCGCGGCTCTCAACAGACTCGACATTCGCTCCGCTCTTGGCACATCTGCTAAGATCACAAAACCTGAACAGCCAACCAAAGCGGAGAGTGAAGACGAGGAAGACGACGAGAAGGACATGGACCCGAAAGCCCTGCTTGAGCGTCGCGAGACGCTGCGTCTGATGGACGAGGCGATGCGTGCAAGAGATGAACAGCGCACTCTTGGACTTCTGGAGTAGTCATCCACCCATCTCCTTGTATTTTTACCACATGACACAAATAGAGAGTATGTTTCGTCACTTGACGAAGCTTGTATTCCAAAAGAAAGCATTCTCCTTAGAAAGGGAAAAGAAGGCAAAAGACAAAGCATGTCGTGTATGTATTTTTTTGTCTAGGCACAAGTCTCAGTATCGAGACGGGCACATAGAAAGGGGTGGGCGTGGTGTAGAACTCTAAGCGGTAGCGTTCTTGGACACGTCCGAGTTGGTGCGCTCCAGGTTGTCGTTGACGAGTTTCTGTCCGTCGTTGGGGTTGCCGCTTCCATGGAAGCCCGCGAAACCGGCAGGCCTGTCTTCCGGGAGGGCAAACTCGGTCGTGTTGAAGACACGGTAGTTGAAAACGGTGAAAGCAGCACCCGTCTTCTTGCAGTAGAGCCAGGTGAATGCAGCACGGACTGCAAGTGCTACAAAGGTGAATCCGACCGAACCAAGAGGAGCAGCGAAGAAGGCTCCGAGGACCGAGTAGTCATCGACATACAGACCGTTCGGCAGGCCCAGGAGAGAGATACCGTCGCCAGCGTTGTCGTAGAAGATTGTACCAAAGATGAAGACGGTGAGGAATCCTCCGACAGCGCCGAAGAACACATCAAAGCCGTTCAGGAAGTACAGGCCCGGGATCAGTCCCATCAGGAAGGCTGGAATGCAGGCAATGGCAGCAAGGTCGGCAACCAGGAAGACCTGAAGGATGTCCACGTTCAGTACGGCCATGGCAACCGAGGGCACGTTGATGAGCAGCAGAATCAGACGGCACCACCAGATGTTGACGCGACCGAGGAACACGTCGTTCTGGATGGTAGAGATCTGCGCCGACTGGAACGTGTCATAAGCCGAGGAGGTCAGGCAGCCAGCGAGGACAAGCACGATACCCTGGACCCAGTTGGGAAGCGTGGCCAGAATGTAGAAGAAGGTGAGCGAACCGTCGTCCTCGGCAGTGGGACCATCGAACAGACCCGACCACCAGGCCAGAGGTCCAGCCATTCCGACGAGGAAGCAGATGGCAAACAGGGGAATAGTGGCAATTCCGACCGAGAGGTAGAGGGTCTTGTTGTTCTTCGAGGCGAAGGTTCGCTGCCAGAATCCCTGGTTGAACATCTGGGCAAATACCAGCGCCGCGGTCAGAATGTACCACAGCTCACCTCCCAGCGCCTGGGGCTTGAGCAGGCCCGAGTCATCGATCCTCTGCTGGTCCAGGTCGAGGTTGACACCAACAGCAACGGTGGCCATGATAACAAAGATCATAATGATAATGCCGTTTACGTTGTCCGTCCAGAGCGAGGCCTTGAAACCACCATAGGTGGTGTAGATGGTCGTCGTGATGGCCACGATCAGCGCAGCAATGGTCGGGTTCACGCCTCCGAGCAGCTGAACGGTAGATCCATACGTGTTGAGCTCGACAAGCATGAAGCAGAACATGAAGCCGACAAAGACCAGCGCAGAAAGGACACCGATGGGCCAGCCAAAGCGGCGGCGAATATACTCAGAGAGCGTGAAGCCATCGGGACACATCTTACGAATATGAGGGCCGAGGAATGCAAAAGCCCACATAGGCGCAACCGTCGAAAAGCAGTAAGCCGTCAGTCCCAGGATACCAGCATTGGGGATAACAGCCAGCTGGGGGTAACCGAAGAACAGCGAAGAAGACATGTCTGTTGAGAGAAGGGGAACAGGAAAATAAGTGTAAGTAAAGCCTGTGAGCCAGGCTGGTTGCCTGAGAGACTGAGCCCGTAGTCAGGAGAGAATAGTGCTACAGCGGAATGGGAGGCGAGCACGAAGAAGTATCGGCCAGATCCTCAAACCATCTGACAGCGCAAATCTGACAAACTACGAAAACTTGTTCCGGCAACCAGCCCTTCAAACCGAAGCCACGGATGCAAAAAAGGGCCTTGGGCTTCCTTCCATCGAAACGGTCGGGGAGCCCAAGGTTAAAGAAGTAAAAGGGGGAAAGGAAGGGAGGGGTGAAACTTGGCGTGCAGCATTCCCTTCGCGAGTACTAACTCGATCAGGTTATATCACATGAGCGACCCGTTCCCACTTGCTCAAAGAAGGAGAGCAGGAAACGGATACACCCGGTGATGACGGTATTATCTCAGCCCTTCATCCCCTGTCGACAGCTTCCCGCTGGCATGCCATGAGCAAACCAAGCGGGAATACCACCGACATGTGATTCTAGCCTTTCGGCTTGGAATCGAGGATTTGAGCACCCGTAGCTGTTGCCAAAAGTCTGGTAGTTCAAGAGCTCGCGCTCCGGTCGTTCACACTCGGGGAGACGAGCACAGGCTCGGCGTTTGCCGATACGCCGTGTGACCCGCTCGACGACGATGTCCCGCAGGCCCTGGATGGTGGGCCAAAGACTTTTGCTCTTCAGCATCATGCGAGCCTGTATGGTCACACGACACCTGTAAAGAGGAGAAGAATCGGGTCAGTAGCACCATATTGGTGGCAGCAACGCAGCGTATGAGGGCGACAGCATAATTAATCAATCAGCGCTGAGCTCATACCTGTGCCGCCTCCACGAGACAAGGAGCAACTCGGAGCCAAGCTATGCACTACGCAGAAGCTGGAGGCATTGGCAGAAGGCGAGGAGAGATAAAGACCGAAACCAAAAAGGAAGGGGACGTACGTTACCCGAAGGAAGAGGCTTCAAGGTGCTGCTGCGGCTGCTACTGCTCTTGAGGATCCCATGATGGGACGCAGTGCAGAGCCAAAGTTCCCGGTCAAGGGGATTTGGGTGGTGATTCAAAATTTAACACAGGGGCTTGACGAATGACTAACTCGATGCGATCCAGTTGAGCGAGAGTGGGAAGGCACTCTGTGTCCTGATACCACTGAGGAAGTCGACCTTGCTCTTGACCTTGTAGCCGGCAAAGAGACCGACGAGCAAGAAGCCACAGAGGGTCGAGTAGACCAGGGCGTTGGCCTGGGACTTGTCGAGCATAGTTGATGACAAGGGGAAGAGGAGGGGGGTGGGGGTTACAAGGGGATTAGATAGAGCAGGAGAGACAAGTGGATGGGATGGTGGCAAAGAAGGGGAGGGGTCAACTTCTTCTTGGCCGTCTGTATTTATCAGGACGGCCGCATGAAGGCACGCGAAGGGTCTTTCTTTCTTTCTCTCTCTCTCTCCTTCGCTTCCAGGCATGCTATTCAAGCTGCTTGATGGATGGATAAGGGTGTGGTTCCTGAGTCACAAGGCCCCACTCACGTACTCATTTACCGTACTCACTTGATGCCATGCTATGCACCATCGCTGTGTGTCTTTCTTCGTGTGTCTTTTCCCTCTCGTTTTGGAATAATTTTTTGGGTCCCGGCGCGCACGGCCTGGGCCACGAGGTGAGGCGAGGCGAGGCGGCGGCGCGCTTACAGACAGGCGCTTCCTCCCTTTCCTGGATCGGAAATCAGGACGTGCAGCTCGAATTTTCTTTTGCTCACTTCTCTCGAATCTGTTTCTGTCTCTCAATCACGCATAACAATTACCGGAGCCAACCATCTGCCGCTATCTTGTCTCCGTACTCTCGGGCCAAGCATTTGGTTCCAAGACAAACTCTTGATGCTGTCACTATCATTCCAGAAAGACCAATTTCATCAGTCTCAGGTCCCTAGTGCAGTCGAGTTCTTCAGGCGAGCAAGGACAATTTGGGGCCAAAGGCTTGAAAGCGAAGTCCTCAACCCGGCGTCTGGTTAGAACCGCGTGTTGCGACAAACAGCATGACCTGCTTTGCAAACACTTCACACAGGATACTTTCATTCGCTCACTAGGAAACAAAAATGGAGAAAAATAGATACAGTCGTGCAAGGTACAGAAAGCGGGTTTTGCTGTGTCAAAAAGATATCAGGTAGTGCCCATGAGGGCTTAACTTAGCGGCAAAGTAATAAGAGGAAAAAAAAGAAAAAGAAGAGAGTCCTACGGGGCTTGAACCCGCGACCTGCAGAATGCGATACCTATCAGGTAACAACTTCATCAACCGAAGTCTGCCGCTCTACCACTGAGCTAAAGACCCATCGGTAATGGAGCTGGGCAAAATCAGTATTTACAGTCGTGCCTATCCATTCATACAACAGAGTTCACGTTCACAAGACCTCATCAATACCGCGAGCACAGACCAAGCAAGCAACAGAGAGCAAACCAGCGACCGGACTGTGTTTTCAACCATTTGATTTGCTTTGCCTTTTCGCGCTCGATCCGACACTGCCCTCCCATGCCAACGCCAGGCAGCAGGGTCCCGACGTAGAGATGGAAAAATAGAAAAAAAGAATACGCCTCCAACCACGATAGAAAGAGAGAAAAGAGAGCGAGGAAACATCAACACAAAGGAAACGAACAAGGCCGGCAAAACGAACGATGAGACGAGAAACAGAAAGCAAACTGGGATGTTCGTGGTTGGAGGCGAATCGTTGAAAGGGGATACAGACTCGGAGGGCAACACTCGGTCAGATCGCTGGCAAAGTCGCTCACTCAAGCTTGGTTTCCTTTTCATCTTCGACGCAAGTCTATCCGATCAAGCTGTTCACAAGGAACGCGTTTCCCAAGGAAAGCGGTTAGCGATGGGAGCCTCCTGACGATTCTCGAGTTGCGGCGCCCTACTCACCTGTTAATTGTTGGTTGGCCACGTCAATGGCCTTCTGGGCAAAGTACCTGACGTCCGCATCAGAGTCTTCCTTGAGCTTCTCAAGTGCTGGCAGGATCCGGCTTTGCACCACCTTCTTGCCATCAGCCGATTGTGTCAGAACAGAGGAGAGCACCTCGAATGCCTTGGCCACGTTGAAGCGGATGTTAGGAATCGGGTCATCAACCATGGGCAGCACTGTCTCCAACACACTGTCGCAGATCACCTGAGTGTTGAGCGATGGCGCCATGGTGGTGATCGCAAAGATGGTTGTCATGCGGTAGAGATAGTTGGGATGCGCACCCATCTGGAGAACCTTTGGGATAATGGTCTGTCGCGCCCAGTCGACACCGAACACATCTGTGAGCTTCTTGAGGTTGACCGTGGCTGCCTCACGGATGCTGAACACTGTATCGCCGAGCCAAGACATGCAAAGGTTGCTAAGCTGCTCATCGAAGAACTGTACACCAAGCTGGTTGGCCAGCAAAGGAATGTACTCGATGATCGCCTGCCTGACACGCCATTGCTTGTCCTCTGCCAGCTCGACAATGGCGGGGAGTAGGGACTGAGAGAGGAGCTCAATGCCAATCACGTCGTTCACCTGCTCAAGCTTGGAGATGATGTTGAGTCGCACGTCAGGGAACTCGTCCTTGAGAAGCTGGAGGAAGAGAGGCAGCAAGTGCTCAATCGTGGCCTCCTTGCCCAGCAGAGGTGCAAGTCCGCTGATCTGAGTACCCAGGGCCGCTCGCACGTGCTGAGAGCTGTCGCTGGCAAGCAGCGTTACACAAGGCATCAGCCGCGCCAGGATCACGTCCTGGTCGACGAGCTTGGCAAAGCCAGGGACCTGGCTTGCTCCAGCTGTTCGGACCTCGGCCTCGTTGTCCTTGAGCAGCTGAACGAAAGAGAGCACGAGCTCGTCTCGAACAATATCCTCGCCAACCGCGGAAGCAAGCTGTTCGCAAGGGGTGCAAGCGCGATGATCATTAGCAAAACTCTCCACAAGAGAGACGAGAGTGCCATAGCCTCAATCTTCACGTACCTTGACGAAGTGATCAGCAACCATGTATCGGACCCTCCAGCTCTTGTCCTGGACAGCGCTTCGGATAGAGGGGAGAAGGTAGTTCTTTGACTCTTCATGGTCGAGCGACTCAGCAATGGCGATCAGGTCCTGCACAGTCAGAAGCCTGACAGAGTCCTGGTCGTCCGAGGACAGCTTTCGATAAAGAGGGATGATATCTGAGATAATGAGCTCCTTGGTAAGGTTCTTGGCGAAGGGCTTAGGCGCAGAAATGAAAGAAAGTTGATTCGAGTGATCAGCGACCAGTTGGGGCAAGGTAATTCTGCAGCGATACACTTACTCCGAGATCCCTGGCAGCGGCACGTCGGACCATGGGGGTGTCATCGTTGCAGAGAGCGGCAAACATCTTCCTGAGCTCCTCCTGGGTGGATGGCTGGGCCTTGGTGTAGACTGCTGCAAAGAGAGATGTGGAGCTGGTTCGAGAGGTGAACCAATCACCGCCCGAAAGACGCTTGAGCAAAGGAATGTAGTGCTCCTCGATCTGGGACTGGGAAAGGACCTCGGCAATTTTTGTGATAGACTCGGCCGCCTTCGATGATGTCAAGGGAAGTGTATCGCGGAAGAGAAGGACAGGATCAACAATACGAACACATGGTGCGCCTTTGGGTGGCCGAAATGTGAGGTAATCAGCTCAGGCTCACCTTCTCGCGGACAACAGTCTCCTCAACGGCTGCCAAGTTCTCAAGGGGACCGAGAAGGAGGTGGGCGTACGTGGGCCCGCCGAGGTACTCGACAAAGCCAGAGCCAAGCTCCTCGGCAAGAGCAAGAAGCACCTCATCTTCGTCGTCGAGCGAGTCCTGGAGGAAAGGAATTAGCTCATCCCTCGCTCGTTCAGGGCCCAGAGCAAGGGCGATGGTAGAGATGCGGTGGATGGCGTTCAACCTAAGGGTAACATCGTCTGACTTGAGCTCATCGATAAGGATGGCGATGGGGAAGAGCTGCTCGTCGGCCTCCATATTGGATGTGATCCTGGTTTCGGTAGATTGACAGAGGACGATCCATGCCAAGATAAGCTGAGAGTCAGTATTGTGTGAGGGCAGAAGAAAAGGATCTGCCTAGCTCACAATGGCAAGTCGGAGCGAAGTTAGCAGAACTGTCAGAGACTGAAGGGGTGTGTCTGTGGCGGGAGAGTTGCTGCCGTCGATGGAACTAAGGCTGGATGGGAACGAGTTGTGAAAGAAGAATGATCCAAATGCAATGCCGATGTACGTGCTGATGGATTTGACTGGCGGTTGAAATGTTGGAAGTTGAGGCCTGAATGCCGATGTCTGTCAGTCCTCGCAAAAGATGGGGGCGAAAAGGAAAGACAGAAGGAGCGGAACAGGAACCACAAACTACGCGGAGGTGCTGGTGGGTGGTAAGATAGAGTAAGTGGGTGGTGAGACTGGAAGAAGGATTGGCGTGGATGGTGTTGAGTCGAGTTGGATGAGCGATCTCGACGAGTCCAAGTTGGATTTTGGCAGGCAGAGTGAGAGAGTGCGGTTGCGTGTGTCTGTCTGTGTATCTCTCTCTGCCTGTCTATGTTCGGTGCTCGTGCGTCCACAACACAGATCACGCCGCCCGGCCGCCCGGCCGCCCGCCTGCCAGCCATTTACTCGAGTTGGCCACCTCTCCCTTCCTCTCGCCCTTTTCTTCCTCCTGGCCTAGTGCCCGTCGCGCGCCGCGCCCTTCATTCCTGCCCTCCAGACGGAGAGCCATGCAACTTCCTTCTTGACTGACTGTTGCTGCTATCTCTCCGACAGCTGCACTTGTTTTCACTTTTTAAACAAAATCACCTCACATATTGCTTGCACAGTCTCTTCCTTGCTCCGAATGCAATGACAGACTCCATAGTCTAGCTCATGGAGAGGCCAGGTCTAGGCAGGGGTACTGCTAGACGCGTCAGGAGGCTTGACTGGCTGGCTATGCTGCGCTGTGCCTTAGTGACCAGTGACGGAGCTTGCCACGGGCGCGGACGCGCGCGCACCAGCCAGCTCAACCAGCCAGCTGCGCTGGACATTAGGAGACGCGATCGACAGCAGCTCTTGCCCAGAAGAAAAAACTAAGCAGGCTGCTCGCAGGGCATGAGTGAATCAGGCCACTCTTTCGCGCGTTAGACTTGAGATCACCCATCTTTCACTCACTCGACGTGAGCGCTGGCCGGCTTGCTAACTGGCCTGGCCCGGCTGGCGTGCGCACACTTTTGGATGGATGCCTGACAGCTCCACATTGCTGCGCATTTGGAGGCTTGTCAGCTTCTCTCGACGTTCATCAGCGCAGTGAAGGATTCGGTTCTCTCCGCCTCTCTTTTGTTCATCTTTCATCATTACAGGAAACGCTGAAAGCTGCTCACATACAATGCCAGATGCACCCCTTGAGCATCAGCATTCGTGATTCTTGGCGCTGAAGATTCCACTAAGAGCTTGCATACTTACTCAGCGTCACTTGCCAGCCGCTTCCATCCAAACATCATCTACCCTCTCTCTTGACTTGTACACAACATGATGCAAGGGCATCAGTATACCCCCATGTGGCAACCTTCGTGCTCTCTCACCGTACATCTAGAAGTATCATGATGGAAACCAAGGTCCAAGTGCCCGCACAAGCTGAACGCCGCCCACCGTTGGGACCTCAGCAGACCCTGGAGCCCTTCTTCCGCGTGAGGCTCATCAACATTGACCATGTCCTCACCTTTCCAGGGCCCTTGGATCGGACTGAATGTCCATTCAACGCCGAAGGGCAACCTCTTCGCAAGGTACCTGTCCTCCGCATCTTTGGCGCCACTCCAGCAGGCCAGAGGGTGTGCATGCACGTACACAATGTCTATCCCTACTGCTTCATCCGCTACAAGGCGAGCCTCGAGCCGGATTTTGTCCTCCGCTACATCCATAGACTAGGTCGCGAGCTCAATGCTGCACTCGCTGCCTCCCTCCGTCGCAACCCTGATGACCCCGAGAGCAACCAGTTCATCGCAGCCATCCACCTCTGCAAAGGAACCGACTTTTATGGATACCACGTCGGATACCAGTACTTTCTAAAGATCTCCTTCATAGATCCTTCCGTCAGCTACCGCCTGGCTGCTGTGCTCGAAAGCGGCGGCGTCATGCGCACCCCATTCCAACCCTTTGAGATCCATATTCGCTATCAGCTTCAATTCATGCTCGACTACAACATCTTTGGATGCGACTTTATCGACCTCGACGACTGTCAGTTCCGTCAGCCAATACCTGAAGGCGATGATGTCGCCTCGGATGACCAAGTGGCACTCAGCCCTCAGCAAAAGATTTGGAGTCGCAACACAGTTCCTTCCAACAAGATCCAGAATGAGGACGTGTATCGTGCATCTCACTGCGAGCTCGAGATGGACGTCAACGCGCCTTGGATCATGAATCGCCGCAAGCTCAAGGCCCGCGACTTGCACCACGACTTTGACGAGGACCTTGCCAGAGTAATTGACGCAAACGAGAAGCTCGTTCCAAGTCTGCGGGGTCTTTGGGAGGACGAGAGGAAACGACGTGCCGCCGCGGGTTTGCCACCCTCCGTGCCAGCACCGGATAGCGCCGGCGAAGCGAGACACTACAAGCCTGGAGAAAGCCCGGCCTGGATGTCTGAAGAGCGCATGAGGGCGCTGCTCGCAAAGCGTATCGCTGATGATAAGGCCAAGACAGTGGGGCGAGAACGTCGCCCAGAGCACTTTACCAAGCGTCCTGGTCTGGATGAGTACATTATGACCACATTCGAGGCTGTTGAGGTCTTCCACCCCTATGTTGAAAAGGACCCGTACCGCGACGAGTATACGCAGCGTTCAGGTCCACATCCTTCTGCAAAGGTTTTCGACTTGAATTACTCAATGACACAGGCACGCACTTTCCAGCCAGAGCAGGAAGGCAATGCGGGCGACTCGGCCGGTGCGAATATCGATCCCAGCTTTTTTCAGAGCCAGGGATTTCTCAGTCAAGTGCAAGAGGCCAAGGCTGCCGATACCATGTATCAGGACGCTCTGTCAGACCACGGAGAAGGTGAAGCCGAGGCTGAGCCTGAAGAACCAGGAGATCAAGAGGAAGACACGACCGAGTCGAAATCCAGACCATTCAGTCGAACGACGAGCAGTTCTTCGGCTCAGAGCAGCCTGTTCAGCAGCCCGAGGTCAAGTCCCCGCAAAGCCACCAAGCTCGCGCCCGTGTCGGTTCCCATACAGGATGCGAAAGAGTCAGTGGACTCGAGTGGGTCAATGAGCAGGCCAAGTCTGGAGCAGCATCTACAGACTTGGATGGAAGCGACTCGTAAGTCAGACCGCAGTCAATCCAAATCAACAAGCTCCTCCTCGTCCAAGGCTGCGAAGTCATCCCGAGTCCGCTTCGCCAGCGTCGATTTAGACAAACAGCTAGAGAAGGAACAAGCCCCCACCTCGTCGGATAAAGTGAACGGAGAACCGTCGAGCGACCCATCAAACTTTTCGGTCTCGACAGATCGGTCCAGTCAGACTGTGTCCGCCAGCAATGCGTCTGCATCCCGCTCCAGGATATTCGCATTTCATGAGCCGGCTCCTTCACGCAAGGCTGTCACTGAATCCTTTGGCCACTTTGATTTGGTCAGGCAAGTTCACAAGGACCCATTCTTCAGTGACCCTAAGGACGTACCCGAGCATGGCAGAGAGTATGCTGGTAGACTTTTCAAGTTTCAGTCTGAGACTATATCGTACCTCAAGCCCTTTCAGCATTGGTATGCGAGTGGGCCGCCCTCAGACCCGGCTTTCAAGACTCCAAGAAGGCGAAATTGGCAGTACGGCCCTCCACCACCATCACTTCTCGAGGTACAATTGTGGCGACACGACGAGAAGGTGCTGACAGAACAACAGTCGTATCGTCGGCGACAGAGATTGCTGTCGCAAATTGAAGGGGCCACACCGGCGAACCGATTCGGCTTCAGAGTCAGTCAACATGAACCCACGTCGCTGGTGCCACGCGAGAAACAGCACATGACAATCTTGGCAGTGGAGGTCCTCTGCTGCTCGCGAGGGAGTCTCTTTCCGGACCCTGCCAAGGACGCTGTCGATGCTATTGCATACAGCTTTCAGAATGAGGACGAGACCCTCCAGGACACAGGATCACGGCCAGATCTAAGAACCGGCATCATCCTGCGGCAAAGCGACGACCTACCCGTGGAGAAGCTGGGCCTCAACCATCTCGCGATCGAGGTGGTGGAAGAAGAGCTAGAGCTGTTCAACGCGCTGATCGATCTAGTCCGTGCTTTCGACCCAGAGATTCTTGTCGGCTGGGAGATACACAGCTCCTCTTGGGGCTATCTGGTGGAGAGAGCGATGAAGGAATTTGACATTGATCTTGTTCCAGAACTCGGCAGGGTTCTGGTGCACAACACGGGCCGGGCCGGTGGCAAGTCGGACAACTACGCTTACACTCAGAGCTCAGCACTAAAGATCACGGGTCGCCACGTGCTTAATACGTGGCGCCTGATGAAGGGCGAGCTGACACTCAACATGTACAGCCTCGAGAATGTCTGCTACCACCTGCTGCATCGACGGGTGCCCAAGTTTTCCTACGAGAGCCTTACAACGTGGTTCCGATCAGGAAGAGCGACGATGATTGCTCGCGCTTTGCAGTACTACGTCGATATGGCCGAGCTAGTGCTCGAGATCTTGCAAGAGTCCGAGTTTGTCTTTCGCACGGCCGAGTTTGCACGCATCTATGGTATCGACTTTTTTTCAGTCATTTCGAGAGGATCGCAGTTCAAGGTCGAGTCGATCATGCTACGGATCGCCAAGCCGGAAAACTTTGTGCTCATCACACCGAGTCGCGCACAAGTGGGGCAGCAGAACGCTGCTGAGGCGCTCCCGCTCATCATGGAACCTCAGTCGGCGTTCTTCAAAGGACCCTTGGTCGTGCTGGACTTTCAGTCGCTCTACCCAAGTATCATGATTGCATACAACATCTGCTACTCGACATGTCTCGGACGGGTCTCAGCCTTCAAGGGTACGTCGAAGTTTGGCGTTACTGACTACACGGTGCCAAAAGGGCTGCTGAGTATGCTAGACGGACAGTACAACATTTCCGCCAACGGGCTGTTGTTTGTCAAGCCGCACGTGCGCAAGAGTCTACTAGCCAAGATGCTTTCGGAGATTCTTGACACGCGCGTTATGGTCAAGGGGTCGATGAAGGGCACAAAGAGCGACAAGGCCTTTCAGCGGATTCAGAATGCACGTCAGCTCTCGCTCAAGCTGTTGGCAAACGTGACGTACGGCTACACGAGTGCCTCCTTCTCTGGCCGTATGCCGTGTGTTGAGATTGCAGATGCGATCGTTCAGTATGGCCGAGAGACCCTGGAGAAGGCTATGGATCTGATCAACGGCTCGAAGAAATGGGGTGCACAGGTAGTCTACGGCGACACGGACAGTCTGTTCGTCTACCTTCCAGGACGAACGAAGGAAGATGCGTTCCGGATTGGCTACGAGATCGCCGACCGTGTAACGGAGATGAATCCTGCTCCCGTCAAGCTCAAGTTTGAGAAAGTATACCTCCCCTCTGTGCTGCTCGCGAAGAAGCGGTATGTTGGGTTCAAGTACGAAAGCCTGGACGAGCTCGAGCCCGGATTCGACGCTAAGGGTATCGAGACGGTCCGACGAGACGGGCATCCGGCCGTCCAGCGGATCCTGGAAGCCTGTATCCGCATTCTCTTCCGCACACGCGACCTGTCTGCCGTTAAGACGTACTGTCAGCGCCAGTTCAGCAAGATCCTGTCGGGCCGTGTGTCTGCACAAGACTTTATCTTCGCCAAAGAGGTGCGACTTGGATCATACAGCGATAAAGTGGCACCGCCGCCTGGGGCAGCTGTAGCCTCTAGACGGATGCTAGCTGACGCCCGTACAGAACCGCAGTACGGCGAGCGCGTACCCTACCTCATCAGTCAGGGCGAGCCAGGCGCTAAGCTCAACGCACAGGCTGTATCACCCCTCGCGCTGCTGGACAACCCGCACCTCACGCTCAACGCAAGCTATTACATCACACGCACCATCATCCCACCACTGGCGCGCGTGTTCAACCTCCTCGGGGCAGACGTCGCCGCGTGGTTCAACGAAGTCCCGCGCTTCACTCGCACTGGTGGGTCCGCAGGTCCCCTCACGGGCCACTACAAACGTGACGCCTGCCTCGTCTGTTCCGCTAGGTCCAACACGCCCCTCTGCCCTGACTGCAATGCGAACCCGACGGCAGCGGTACACTCTGTATTGGCAACGTGCAACGTGGCACAACATACGAGAGACGCGGTACATCGTGTCTGCGTCAATTGCGCGCAGATGCCGGACCCGCCTTGTGTGTCGATAGACTGCCCGATCTTGTTCTCCAAGGTCAAGGCGCAGCGTGAGCTCGACGAAGCTGGTGCAGTCGTCGAACGTGTCTTGGCAGAGTTTGGCGAGGAAGAGTGATTACGATTTGCAATGCGAGTGTATGTATGGAACAGAGTACAAGAAAAGATACAAGCGAATGTGTACTGTAGCGTGTCTAGATATGGTGATGTGTATGTGCAGGTGAGGTATTAGTGAGTGGGCAATGGGTGGTATCAGGGCCCGAATGAGCTGACGCTCGAGCGTGCGCTCTCTGGGCTGCTAAAGCAGTTCTCATAGTCCTCGGCATCGCTGACGCCGTCTGAGCTGGCGCTCCAGACCGAGTGGCGGAGCAAACTAACGCCTGCGGGCGTCTTGTGCTGCACGTCGATGATAGAGGTTGGTGCCGGGAGGAGGCTCTCGATCTCACCGTGGACGCGGACGGTGGGAACAACCAAAAGCCTCTCGGCGTCGACGACTGCCTTGCCATCAAGGTAGATGGCCTGACGCTTGGAACGGTCGCGGTTGCTGCTGGCACGCGGGCCACTGTTTGGCTGGTTGTCGGGGATGAGTGCCGGGCGTCGAATCGAGCGCGCCGGTCGGAGTGGGCGAGGAGGCTCGAGGCTGGCCGGTACCGAGCGTTCGTGGTCTGTTGCTGCTTGTGGTAGCACTGCTGTCCGTGTCGTCAAGAGACTCGACATGCGGGGCAGGGACCGGGCTGTAGACTGCTGCTGATCCACAGGACTCAAGCTCGCGACCTCGCGCTTGACCAACTCGCCAGGATAGGATGGCGAGAGCGAGGCAGTGCGGCTGTTTGAAAGCGGTGAGGCACTAGCCCTGTTCCTGTCTGACCTGCTGAGCGACATCTTTCGCATGAGAGACCTGGGACTGGAGTTTGGGCTAGAGTTGGGACTCGAACTTGGGGTTGAGGAGGAGGGGCTTGTAGTCGTGACAGGTTTACCGCTGGTATGAGAGCTAGAAGTCGAGTCATGTTCACTGTTCGAGCTGGGGCTAGTGCGTCGGATCCTGATCGTTGCCTGGCGTGCCATCTTGCGGATCGAGCTGAACGTTGGACTCAGACGATTTGAATCATTTGTAGAGCTTGTTGGCTTGACCTCTTCCTCATGGTTCGACTTCCAAGGCAGCTGGATCTTCTTGTGGTTACGCGGCGTCTCCATGGCCGCTTCCTGACCGAGGATCTCGAGGAGCGAAAATGACTTGTCCTCTTTGGCCTCGTCATAGTCCAGATAGTATTGTTGGGAGGGAGAGAGATCGTGATTAGGAGTGAAAGGTGCAGGCCTGGCACGATGCTCGCTTTGCGCGGCATGTGCTCGGATATCGTCCAGCGTGCTTGCGTGTTTGAGGCGGCTGGACTGAGATGCTGGCTGTTGGGAAGATGACGAGGCCTCTTTCTTGCCCGCCAGCTCCTGAAGAAGATCAGGGGTGAGAGGGGGCGGAGGCTTGCGCCTGACGGTGGTCTTTGATCTGCCGATCATGGCGCCGCGAGATGGTGTCAGTGGTGATGGTCCACTGAGAGTATGGAGAACGTCGTTCATGTTGGAGGAAATTATTTGTAGACTGAGAGCCTTCCTGCTCCTCTGGTCTGTTGTCAAGGAAAGGGGATCGGGGCACGTAGAGCGTTGGCTACTAGGCTGCGTCGCAACTCTATGTGTAGAATGAAGTGGGTGCGGCTGCGCCAGTCTACAATGAGGTTGATAGGGTGAATTTTCAGGGCAGGACGGGAGCGCAGGGGCTGCGTTGGAACAACCGTAGGTGAATTGCTCCATATGAAGCGACGGCATTATATTGCATGGCGAGGGATGCCAGCGAGACGACGGTTGCACTGGCAGAGACAGCCTCGAGTGCTGTCGCAGGGTCTCCGGAGAAGACAGACTGGACGAGGAGTGGGGCGCAGCGCTAATTGTGCAGCGCGGGACTGCGCGGCATGAACTGTCACTGTCAATTAGGTCGAAGCACCTGTCGGGCGCAGGAGACACATCATGGTGCATGCATTGGATGAGGTGTGCCAAGCGGGCAGGACCCGATGCTTGGCTGGTGCCGGCATGAGCAAGGAGAGAAGGGGCCGTCGTGGGGCGGTGAAGCCTGTTCGCGTTCGCGAGGCGTGGCAGTGGTAAGCTGAGGCGGTGCCAAGCAGTGCCAATTCTGCCTCTGTTGCGCGCTCCATTTTCGGCGTTTAGACCCATGGTCGCCTCCCTTGCCGTCTTGGCCATGCGCTTTCCCAATCCTCCTCCCGCTCCCTCCTGTCCAGCAAAGTTGCATACTGGATTGGTTTTGGACCCATGGTTGTCATCAACATTGCTCGTGTTGCGATCGCTGAAATTGAATCGGCTGCCACGTTGCTCTTCAAAACGAGCAATGTCCCCGCGTGGGTGCGGAGCCTCCATGTATGAGACAGGGCGACGGCGGACGCCTTGTCTCTTTGTCGTCTGCTGCTGCTGCATGGTCTGACAGCCCCGGAGGTGCGGTTCGCTTAAGGTGACCTGCCCCGTCCTTTCCTCCTACTGCCGTGTTCTCGCAACGTATGTGCCGCACTCTGCCTCGGAGTTGCGCGTCCTGTTTTAAGATTGGTAATTTTGCGCCCACACCCGCGAGTCAGTCAACAGCCTCTCCTCGTTGTCTTTTGCAACACGCTGATACTGTACTTACCACCAGAAGCTAGAACTCTAATGTTCTCGCTGAAACCTCGAGGCGATGGCAGTGTGTGATATAATGGTAGAAGAAAGCACAAGTAGAGAGGTCTTGCCCCACAAGCAAGGTGGATTCCATAGTTGGAAGGCCCATTTTATCTCTGCTCAAAGGCAGGCAAGCATCTCTGATCGAGGCAAAGCAAACGGCCGGGGATCAGATATCGTCCGAACCTGGCCAAGCCACATCGGAGGTCCCCCCTGTCCGATCTGGCATCGCACCCTCACAATCAGGCTAACTGAAGTAGGCTCGGCTTCATCGGCCAAACGTGGCTTGGTAGCCCTGGCCTTAAGAAAGCCATGTGGTATTCGTCGTGCCCAACCACTATAAACTAGAAATACATGTATTGTGCCGGAGGTCTGACCTGTACGATCTGCCTGCTGCCTGTTTCTTATTCCACCTTGTCCAGCTCCAAGTCGGCGTAGACACTTTCCGTCGGTGTCTCGTACGCATACTTGGTCGACTCAAACATGTCCTTGAACGTGGCTTGCAGCAGTCGACGCCGCTCCATGGCTGTCGTGAGCGACTCGGACAGAACTGGTCTCACCGGTCCGTTATAGTTAGACGCTCCGAGCAGAGGTTGTGGCGTTCCGTTCGCAGAAGCAGCCCCGGTTCCATTCTGAGCTCCGGCGATTCCATTCGCACCTGCCGCTTGAGAACCGCTGTCGTCGTGATGTGCATTGCTGCTGCTGCTGCCTCCGCCGCCGCCCTTCTTGCGCTTGGTCAGACTCGCTCTGATCTGCCTCAATCGCTTGGTCCAGCCCGTCTCGATCTCCTTTTCCAGTGAGCTGAAGCAGTTCAGATAGTCTTGGTATGCCATGCGATCCATCGCAATCGCAAATAGACGTGCCTTTCGCATTGCGTTGATTTTCTGCTGTCGCGCGAGTGCGCGCTGAACCTGGCGCAGCGTCGTCGAGATCTCATCATCAGCGCGGGTGGACCAGTCGACCTGCACATTTGCAAAACGTTAGCGTCTGTCTAAGTAGTCAAGAGTAGCCGAAGAGCCGTCGACACTCACCTTTTCCTCGGGGCCTAAAACTTCGATCGCCTTGAGCTCCTTTTCGATCCGCTCCTCAAATCCGACCATATCCTGATCCTGAAGCAACCCTTCAAACTCAAGATCAGGTTCTCCCTCGGCATCCTCGTCACCGACGTCCTCGTCCATGAGCGAAAGTGCTCCGTTTCCATAGCCACCGTTCACCTCGTCCATCGACGGTACACTTTCCGCTCTGCGCGGTAAGAGTGCTGACACGAGTCTTTCAGCAAGAGGACCACTACGTGCGTCTACAGCGGCCTCTGACCCGAGTCCTAGATGCTGATCCGTCATCTGCTTGACCTTAAAGTTGGCAGGAGGCGGAATGTCAAGCTCAGGACAGCCGACCGGCGCGCCTGGCTTCCCATTGATCGCAGCAGCGAACGCTGAGGCAGGGTCTATCGGTAAGCCACCGTTCGACGCACCGACACTGATGGAAGGCGTTCGCGAAGGTGTTCCACCGAACAGGTCGAGTGATCCGCTGGCGGCCAGTGAGTCTTCTTCTTCCCAGATCTTGGTGTAGTGACGACCAAGCGCAGGCATCTGGAACGGCTCATTGTCGTCCGACTTGGATGACAGCCAGGCCAAGTCATCTTCGGTCAGCGTCTTGAAGAAGGCATCCGCGTAGTTGTAGAAGGTATTGATCGGGGTCTGCTGCTGGTCGCGGCCGCCTCTACGACCAGTGGCGGTCTCTCGCACGATGGCTTGTCCCGGAGCGGGACCGCCGGGCGTGCCGGGCTGGGCTGACTCGCGCTCGAGCAGACGGTCTCGCTCACGTTCCCTTTCCCTCCAGTCCTTGTCGGCAAAGTTTTCGTGAACCTCACTTGGATGCGTGGGATACGGCCGGGGTAACCTCGAAGGCTGCAACACTGGGATAAACGACTCTGGCGTCCTTGCTGGCAGCTCCCAGCCAGGGGCAGGTCCGGCAGGAGCAGGTGGCGCGAGTACGGAGTGAGCCAATGGGGTGGAAGGGTGGGGAGATGGAGAAGGCATGATACTGTTTCTTCGTGTTGACACGTGCGTTGAATCAGACGCCTTTCGCTGTAGCGCAGGGGATCCTATTCCCGAAGCAGCCTTTGCGGCAGAAGCTTTAGAGGCCGCGCTGCCCAGCGGATTGAGTTTGAGGCGCATGCCAAAGCCGCTCGTCTTTGGCGTTCCAGTTGACGAGCCTGCTGCCGTCCCGATCTCAGAACCTCTTCGAGATGCGGACCACAGTCCGCTCGCACGGCCTGCAGCGCTCGACACGCCATTCTTGCCAAGAAGGGATCCCCTGGCATTCTCAAAGTCTGAACCTGATTCCTCCTCCATTGAATCAACGCCAGAGTCTTTCCTCCTGCGCTTCCTGTTCCTTCCATATGTTCTCCCTGGGCGGGAGGGCAGTGAATCTTCGTCCAAGTCCCAGTCCAGGTCTGTCGTGGCCACGCTCTCGTTGTCGTCAATATCCATGCTCTGTCCTCGCCCTGTGCGGCCCCGGCCAGCCAGCTTGGAAGCCGAGCCGACATCGGTGTAGAGATTTGCAGAGACACCTGCGCCGGAGAAGCCGTCTGCCTCGCGTTCACGCTTGACTTTGATGCGGTTGTGCTTGGAAGAGCTGGAAGGAGATGTGCTGGGATGCTGGGCAGATGCAGAGGGATCTGGGGAAGTAAGGTTAAAGGCACGGTCTTTAGACTTTTGCTTGGCCACCTTGGAGCTTGCGTCCGAGTAGAGACTGGCAGCTGAGATGGCGCTCGCAGACAGGCCTGGAGGTGCGAAGAGGTCATGTGCGTTGCCTGAGAAGATGGGTCGGAGCGGATCAGAGGAGCGTGAATCCAGTCGGTCGCTTCTGGCTGAAGACTCGGCCTTGAGCGCAGCGAGGTATTTGGCGAGGGCGGAAAGGTCATCAAGCGAGGGGATTGGGTCGCTGGCCGATATTGACATGAGCTGTGATGGTAGGAATTGACGATAGAAGGGATGGGAAGACGATGCTCTCGAGTTTCCCGAGCCAGCTGCCGCGCTGTCCCTGGCGGCCCGGCCACTGGCGAATGACGACGAGTCTTTGCCGCCCATCGCGTCAGTTGCGTTTGACCGCAGCCAGACCCGAAAGAGAGTGTGACGTGAGAAAGGGACGAGGGGAGAGAGGCGCGGCTAGAAGCCGATCGAGTCCAAGTCGAAAATGCCGCGTTCGCGTTTCAGGTGCGCTCAGCAGTCCATTAGCTTGGGATGAGACCAAGAATCGAACGTGAAAGAAGCCGAGTATCTCAGCGCCAGACGGGACTGAGATGTGTTGCTGTTGTCCGGGACGGTGCGGAGGAATAGACAGGTGTCTGTGCGTGACTGTGCAGAAAGGCGAATGTTGATAGACGCGTCCGAAAGGCCAGTCGGCAGCTAACTGTATGCTGTGATGCCGGGTTTCGGGCTGCAAATTGAGAGTCGGTGTGACGGTGGTGAGGTGCGCAGTGCTGGCGCGAGATGTGATGAATCAAAGCAACAGCCTCGCTAGTCTGTCCCTTCCCTAGTCACCTTGCAGAGCCAGAGGCAGCGACAGAAGCGGAGCGCGTTGAATATCGAGTGTGTATGTGCGTTTCGTGATGGTTGTCGGAAGCGATCAGACACGAGCAGACGTGCCGAGAGACTTTGACACCAAGTAAGAGTGGGCGCCTCAGCCCAGTCCGTCGCCCGCTCCCAAACATGTGTCGGAATACAAAGAGGCGCGTCGTTTGGATTCAAGTCGTGCCTTGCATCCTTGACCCTCCAGTCTCAATCTGAATGTGATTTAAACCGGTGAATATCTACAAATTGACTGCAGCACGTCTGGGTTGCATACCGTGTGGCCCTTCAGCATCAATTCATTTACTGGACTGACCCACGACCTTACCGGGCACGTGATGAAAGGCGAGATCGGGAAAAGCGCGGAACGCGTCCAATTTTGCCCGATTGCAAACACTTAGAGTGGATAGAGCGGATAGATCTTAGCTGCGTTTAGGGGCTAGCTGCGGGCCGTAAGCGAGACAAGTGGGCTTGTCAA
The DNA here is from genome assembly GCA_026413255.1 of Fereydounia khargensis. NCBI lineage: Eukaryota > Fungi > Basidiomycota > Ustilaginomycetes > Urocystidales > Fereydouniaceae > Fereydounia > Fereydounia khargensis. Next base: position 103,713 of record JAOCZO010000022.1, on the reverse strand, counting down.
GGAGAGGAGAGGAAACGACCCAAGAAAAGGGGCTCAACACGTAGAAATGTGCTCATTCAGAGTGGAGGCTGCAAGCTGCAAGTAACAGCAACAGCAACAGCAACGGCAAGGACCACACAGCAAACGGCAACGGAAACGCCGACAGATGGCCATTCCCCTCTCCTGGGGCTGAGTCGAGTTCTCAAGCAGGGGCAGTCCAGACCCAACCTGACCAGAGCACGTTTCGTTTCTTTTCCACAGCGCCTCTCATTCTGCTTCTCAACGCTTCACACCCTATCCCTTCATCTACCTCGTGTAGGCCTCCGCCGTCCCCGCTATCCATTCTCTGGCTTCAACTCCTATACGCCAGCAACCCGAACCCTCTTCATCTTCATTTCTTTTGACACACCTATTCAGGAAGCGACGACGCCTCGACGACCTTTGATGAACTTACGCACAATCTAACGAACCTTTAACGAGACACTCACGAGTACGAACAAGCCTAGAGCTTGAACCCCATACAAGCCACATTCAGCTCCTTTCATCCCATCTAGACCTAATTCAAGCATCATGTTTGCCCCTCCCATGCCTCCCTATGGAAGCCGGCCAACGTCGGCAGCGGGAAATCCTCCCTATTCCCAACAGCCCTACGACCTCCCCCGTTCCCCGCAACCAAACCATGGCCAAGGCATTTCTCGCAGGAACTCACTCTCGTGGAGACCCGACGCTGGATTGCCTCCCACTCCGAGTCAGATCGACTCTCTCGGTGACTCCATCAGCCATGCGCTGATCACAAGCCCTCATGCGCACAACGACCATCAGCGATCCAAGTCTCCGGCCGCTCGCTCTCCTTCTCGGTATGACCTCGAGTTTGGAGGATTCGATGATGCCGAACGTCGAGACAGAATGCAGATGCCCATGAACTCGGTCTCCAAGCATCCCAAGCTCAAGCTCGACCTTGTTCTCAATAGCACTGTGTTTGAGGCTGGTGGCACAATTAGCGGCAAACTCGAGCTCACTTGCACCACCAGTCAGAAGCTGCGACTGGGAGAGATCTCCGTCGAGCTCGAAGGCATCGAAGAGCTCACCTCTAGGGACCATGCCGCCTCTCAGCTCTTCCTCTACAACAGAACCATGTTCCAAGGAGAGCATCTTCCTCCTTCCAATGCTGTCCTCCCTGCCGCGCCCAACAATGGATACTGGACCGCCAGGAAGGGAAGGACAACGTTTCCGTTTAGCTTCCGTCTTCCCAGCACGGCTCCATCTTGTGTCACTTTCGCTGGAAACGCGTCCCTGAGATACCACCTCAAGGCAACAGCCCAGACCTGGTGGCAGGAGGAGAAGATGCTGGTCACAGCTCGACGCGAGGCCTTTGTCATCGAGAAGTGGTCAGATGAGTACGATGAAAAGTATCAACAGCCTGTCGAGGCCGTTGGTGATACGCGCCTCTTCATGGGTGGTAACGGCGCCATTTGGCTCGAAGCTGGTGTCACCGAGCAACTGTTCTGGGGCGGCGGACAGATACTCATCCGCTGCGGTATCAAGAACAACACCAAGCGTCAAGTATCAGGGATCAAAGTCTGCCTCGCACGAAGACTCATCTTCCCAGTGGGGAGTGCTGATGGAACTCACGATCGCCCCAATGAGAACTCCCTGGAGCCACGCATCACCGAGATGGTCCACGAACAGCTGTTCAAGGGACGCGAGTACGAGTTCGCCCCGAATCAAGAGGCCGTCTGTACTGTTGCTGTTGATGTCCCTAGGGACTTGAGGACCGTCCGAAAGACCCGTCTCTTCGAGGTCAGGACCTACGCTCTTGTTTCGCTTGTGCTTGGCTCTTTCGCCAAGGACCTGACCGTCGAGATCCCCATCTACGTCGCTCACACGGCGAGCGTGCAGCGACCTGCCCAGGAGGACCTTCAAGCGCTCCATCCTCGTCCAGGCCCGAATCATGTCCCTGAAAGGCCTCACTCATCAGCTGGACATGCAGCAAATCACCACCACCACCACCATCATCACCATGCGCATCATCATGGCCATCCTCAAGACCAGCAGATGCTCGAGGTTGAGAGGTACGGCGCGGAGCGAGGATGGTCGCCGGCCCCCACGCTGCCAGGCCAAATGCCGGGTTTCGCCCCTTCGCGACCTGCCAGCACGGCTCCAGGCCTGATCCAGCTTCCGAACAGTCCTCAGCCATTCTCCGTCGCTCCAACCTCGCCAGGTCAACTCGAGTGGAACCCGATGGCTGCAGGATGGTCAGCTAGTCAGATCTGGAATCCGGCCAATGCTGGTGCCCAAATCGCCCGCTCCGCCAGTGCAGCCCCAATCGTTGGACCTCCACCTCGAGCTGTCGCGGCCACACCAGAGCCAGACGCTCAGTACCAGCAGTACCAGCCCCAACAACAGCAGCTCATGCCCCACACTGCCTATGCAGTACCTCCCGCACAGTACGGGGCCCAGCCATGGCAGGCTCCGCAAAGGTCTGTTTCCGCATCACCGGGACCGATGCCGGCTGGCTCTGGAACCCCTGACCATCTGATGGCCTTGCCCTCGCACGGCAGGGCTCCTACTGCCGGATCCACGCACCTCCTCCAGCAACAGGCAAGGAGGGCATCTCTTCCTGCTCCAGGGGCACATGGAAGCGGCTTTGCCATCCCAGTCATTCCGCCCGACTCACCCGCTGGGCATCTCATGCAGATGCCGGAGACGCAATTCGCCGAAGCCCCTGCAGCACCCGAGCAGCACCAGCTTCAAATCGACACGAATGTCTCTCACTTCAATGGACCTCCTACCGGGCCTCTTGCCGGCCTTGCCACCATCGAAGAGGATGGCGAGTCTCAAGCGGGTACCGTCAAGTCCGTACATGCCCTTGGCACGCTCAACAAGCCTAGTGGGGGCACCAAGGCGGTCAATAGCGTGTCAAAGAATGACATCGACCAATTTGAGGCAATCGCCAGGGCCGAAGAGGATGAGGAAGAAGTGAAGCGACAGATGAGGAGCATGGGCATGGTGCCTGACGATGCGTCTTTTCATGCGCCCTCACAGACGCCTGTCAGCCGCTCTGAGGCGCCAATGAAGCCACAGGAACCGGCACCTCAACGCAGCAGGACTCCGACTCAGGCCCCTCAACAGCAAGCCATGGCAAGGGCCAAGGAGAACGAAAGCCTCCCTAAGCCTCCGGTCCCATCCAGCAAGAGCAATACAGCATCTGTCTCCAGTCGTCCAAGAGCGAGCGATATCTTTGCTGTGGCGCAAAGAGCCCGAGACGAAGGCGAGGATGCGCAGGCTGCTGTGGCAGCGTTGGAACAGCACTCGAGGGTACTTGCCAACGTTGGCCGTGGCGAAGAATCCGGCCAGGCTGCAAGGTCTCCTTCTGCGCTCACTGTTACGGCAGATGCTAGCCGGTCGCCACATCTCGAGAGGAGACGATCGTCCGCGGGCCTCGGTCTCGATGCGCTGGAGACGAAGCTTTCTCGATCTACGACTCCCAAGCTCCCGACATCGCCCCCTCCACCCGCTTCGCCTAGCGTGATGGTTATGGCTAATGTGGGACGACGCGAGGAAGTAAGCTCGCCGATCAGCTCTGGATCCACTCGATCTCGGAAGGAGAGTGCGCTCCGAGCGGCTGCCGTCGCCAGGGAAGCTGTCAAGCGCGAACAGGCGGAGAGGGAAGAGCGCGAGGCTGTGGAAAGGAAGACAAGATTCGAGCAGGAGGAGCGTCAGAGGCGCGAAGAAGCCATTCGGGCTGAAGCTGCGGCTAGGGCGCGCCGAGAGGAGGAAGCGGCTAGGGAGACGCAGAGGCGTGCCCAGCAGGCTAAGGAGGAGGAAGAGAGGCGCAGACAGGAGCAGCAACAGCGTGAGATCGAGCTCCAGAAGCAAAGGCAGCAAGAGGAGGAAGAGCGCAAGCGCAGGCAACAACAACGAGAGGCAGAGGAGGTCAGGCTTCAAGCCGAGGCGATGGCCAAGGAGCAACAAGAAGCCGCTGCGGCCTGGGCGAAGCCGCGTTCAAGCCTGAACTCGAACACGCGGGCGGCGTCCGTGGCTTCTGCTCGGCCTGTGGCTACTCAATCCGACTCTACCCCTGTGACGCAGCACGGTGTGCTGAAGAAGGAAGCTGTTAGCCGGGTGACTGGCTGGCTTTCGAGCAGTTCGAGTCCGAACAACTCACACCTGGAGAAGCCGGGCACGCCGAGCGGCTCGGTGATCTCGCTGCTGCAGAAGGACGACCCAAAGAGCGAGAGCAAGATGATCTTCCCGTCCCGCTCGCCCTCGCAGGTGCGTAACCCGCTCTGGACTGAGTCGGAGAGCCGGTCTGGTATGTCCAAGTCGCACACGGTTGCCAACCTGGTGCGAGAAGAGCCGCTGCCCACGCTATCAGCGGAGTTGCGTGCGCTCGTGGACAGCTCTGAGATCGGGCCTGCACGCAGGGCGGGAACGGCGCTTCGCGACCATCCAATCAGCCGCAAGATCTCGACGTCGAGCCAGGCGAACGTGCCGGCACCGGCTCCCGCACCGGTGTCGGACTCGACGTTCAAGCGCAGCCGCCATACGTCTCTGCCCGCATGGCCAAAACCAGGTCTGCCTAGTTTCGGTACCGGAGTCCGTCCGCTACCGGGCGTCAACACGCTCGAGCAGAGTTCATCGCCCGTCGCTGAGCGCAGCAATCCTCTCGGTCGGCGACCCAGCGATATCTTCTCCGCTGAAGATAAGGAGATTGTTGTTCCCTCGCGGGTGGAGAAAACACTTATCCGCCCGTCAGAGACGCCGAGCTACGACTCACGCTCAGCGCGCGGCGGACGTGGTGGCCGTGTCACCTCTGTCACGCAGCTGTGGGCAAATATTGCGGGCGATACGGAGCCAGAGGCTACTGCAGCGGCAAGTCAGCCTCCCTCGGGCACGTTCAAGCCTAAGGCTCGACGCGGCTCGGCGATCGGTGGAGCACCCGCCCTCGATTTCAGCAAGAAGAAGGCGTCCGCTTCCACGAGTACCGGGGCAGTTAACGCTATTGCTGCCTCGTTCGGGTCCGGGTCCGCGTCCGCGTCCAAGCCGGAATCGCTCAAGTCCAATTCGGCTCCTCAATTCCTCAACACCAGCGTTCCTAAGCCCGTCTTCTCATCAGCCGCAGCCAACCCTCGTCGACCACTGCCTCAACCACAGCCTCAGCCCCAGGTACAGGTACAGGCACAGATACAGGCACACCAGGGCCTCTCGTCCGCCTCGATCCGTTCCGAGCGCCGCATCAGCACCGACTTCCTCAACACATTCGAGAAACAGGACTTGGCACCAACCGCCGCCGCAGCGCCGGGCGAATTCAAGTTCAGCGGACGTGGAACAACCAAGGCGATCGGCCAGGAAAAGCTGCGTGACCTCAAGGCTATCTGGGGAAGCTAGCGAGAGAGAATATTGGATGCGAATTGTTTCTGCTTCTGCTTTGAACACTACCTTGTAAATGAACAGACGGTCTGGATGCGTTAGGTGTAATAGGCAAAATCAAATAGCAAATGTGCTGTAGTTCACTCGACTTGTGCGTATAGGATATAGCTGTGAGTTAAACGTGTGTAAGTGGGTCAGCGTACTGTGGATGAACAGGGAGAAGAGAAAAGAAGAACGTACCCCTTATCTGCGAGAACACCACGGTCACGGATGAGGGTGGTGTACTTGAGTGCCCAGATTGGTTTCAGGGTAGCGGTGGGGGACGGCAGCGGATGTGGGAGTTGCTGGTCGAACTCTGAGAGAAGTCTAGGCATGGTCGTGGTTGGTAGGGGGTCGGCGCGGTCATTGTGGGCGACGAGCAGCATGTTCTGCTTCTGGCAGAAGGCGCTGAGTTGTCGATCAAAGCCACATGGATCCGTCTTGACGTTGATGGTGATGACCCGCGGACGACGGGATGGGCTGGGGATACTGTCTGGTGTCTCGGGGGATACTGGTGGATCGAGGGTGGTGAACAGCTGCTCGAGAGATGACTGTGAGATGTCAGAAAGGCCGAGGGAGGAGAGTTGCGGGTTGCCTGATACGCTCTGCCATACTCGGGCGACGTGCCGCAAGTCGGAGGTGAGCTGGGCCGACTTAGCAGGTGGAGATGCCGCCGAGGCTGCTGGAGTCGGTTCTGCGCTGCCGCAGCTGCTTGGAGGCTGGGGCGAACGGCTGCGCCCCTGGTCAAGGTCAAGGACGGGGAAGGAGAGGACGAGCGTGTCGAACGTGATCAGGCCTGTCGTCTTGGTGAGACGGGATAGCGCATCGTCGACCCACTCTGGGGGCAGCGGGTTGTCAGAAGGGCCCTTGGAGAGGTAGAAGAACTTGGCCGTCACCTCATATGCGCTTCGCAGGTCAGAGCTGCAAGGGTCTGCAACGGGGTTGGTGATAGTGGACGGGTTGGGCAGGCTGAGTGTCTTTGTTGGCGCATCCCAGAGGTAGGAAATGTAGGGGCGCTCTGGGTCCACGGTGGGGAAGAAGCCAGGCCGAGGACGCGGAGTAGCAGAAGCAGAACTGACTGTCGCTGCTGGGTTGCAGTTGCTGGATGGGTGGTCGGCCCAGTCGTCCTGATGGCCGTCAAGGGCAAAGTGGAGCGTCTGGTGAATGGCATGGGCCAGCTCGCCGTCGGCTGAGGGCTTGAGATCGCGCGAGACGTCGTGCGTGTGGATGAAGAGTGCACGGAAGGGCTCGGGGGCCGCTGCCGTGCCGTTGGTGCCAGCCGTCATGTTGGCAATGTCTTGCTTGCTCTTAGTGATGGTGGAAGGCTGGGCTTCTGGGCTGAGAGTTAGACAAGAAGGATAGCTCGTGATTCGTGGATCGGCAGATGCCTTCCCGCCTACTCCTTTGGGTATACGGTGCGGGGGTTGCGGTTTCTAGAGGGGTTCAATCGGGTTTCAGTCTCTTGGCTCTCACCCATCCTCTCTTTCTTGCTTGCTCGCTCCACCCGATTCGCGCGTTTTGTCATGTCGGCCTTTTTGAGTCTGTCCTTTTTTTTCGATTGGGACGTCCCTGACATGGCTGGACTCGGGACAATTAGCGGCGTTTCTCCTATCTCCATGCCATCCGTATATCCGTGACAGGCAACTTACTGATTATTGGATTGACGGCCAAGACAGAAACCAGGTTGTTGGTGTCGATTCAGAATTGCTGACTTTTGGTCAAGCTCTCCAACCTCAGGTACTCGGCCACAAATGCTCCATAGATTGTAAACAGGTCCTTGTCGCTGTCTGCCACCTGGATCAGGCCGCGTGACTTGATATCCTTGGCCTCGCGTCCGTGTGCGGCTGCAGCCTCTCTAGCCACCCGCTCTCGCTGGTGCCTCCAAAGGGATGCCAGCTCTTGTTTGCTGAACTGCACATCCACCAGCTGAGCCGTCCAACGTGGATGGAAGCCAGGAAACTTCGAGTCCGTCCCTTGCGCCAGCCCCATCATCCGCCTGACCACCCTGTCCATGCGTGTGTCGCCAAATGAGGCGCAGAGCGCCACCCATCCTGCTCCAATCGTCGCACGCCTTGTGCGTCCGTCATGATGTGATTGCATCACCTGCAAAGGGCCCTTTCCGATCGTCCGCCTGATTCGCGGTCCATGTTGGCGGCCTGGAATCATTGGCTCCATCACGATGTTCAAGTCGGTGGCGTCTTCTTCTCTCGACCCCGCAACGTCCTCTGGATCGACCACGAGATCTGCTCCGAGTACGCTTGAAAGTATCTCGCCCATCTGTGCATCGCCAGCCGCACGACCCCAGCCGTAAACCCGTCGAGGCGCGGTCGACTCGTCAGTCACGTCAAACCCAATCCATCCTCCCGCCCCGTAGTTGCTGCCAAGATGAAATCCTGTGGCACGTGTGGCGGTGACGCTGAATTGTCTTCCTAGGCTGGAGCGTATGGCCAAAGCTTGGCCTTCAAGGATCGCCCGCGCCTCGATGCGGCTGTCTATGAATTGGCGAGTGTACCAACCATGTTGGAAGCGGTTCAGGCCGCCTGAACAGGTTGAAATCGCGACCGCCTTCGCATCTAATCCGACTGAGCCACCAATTGGTACTGCATTGACAAGCTGGCCCATGACTGTCCAGCGTCCGTTGCAGTGCTCGTCACGAACCCTTCTACGCGCGTCTGCCGCGCCCGGAAATGCGGTGATTCCCAGCCACTGTTTTTCCCCAAACAAGTTCGGCACAACTTGTGCCTCGTTCTCGGCGACACAGTCCAATGGAGATCCAAGCGTTGCTACGAGTTCGTCTTGAGCTGCTGTCATCCCTACGCCAACGTCGTTCACACCTGGAAGGAAGGAATAGTACGAGGCGATCGCCGCTGGAATAGCATGCGTGACGACACAGCGACGATTGAAACCATATCTCGAAACCAGCCAGGTAGAAACCTGACTCGTAGCGAGTGGGTCGGCGTCAATGGATCCGAGCTTGGCTTCTAGGAGCTTACGATGACCATTGCTGACATTGTCGAGCATCGTCTTGCTCCAGCTTGGACGTCCGGACTCTTCAATCGCTCCATCTTGAAACAGGGACGGGATTTTGCAGAGGCCTGTTGCTGCCGCCTCCATCACGCCGATTCTTCAGGAAGGCTTCAGCAAGCATTCTCCCCGACCCAACGAGACTGTACCGTACTTACTGCGGAATTCTGCCAATTAATAGCGCCTCAATGAAGGCACCAGCCGTGAGGATGACCTCAGTCCTCTGCACGACAAGGTCCTGGCTGTGAATGGAGCTAGGCTTGAGCTGCCAGCACAGTTCGGTCCAAAGATGCCTGAGATGGCATGTGAATGTGCCCGTCTTCAGCCCAGAGCCAGTCTCATCGATCGCGGCCTTGTTAATGATCGAAACCTCTTGCTGCGAAAGAGGGCCTGCACGAATTGGCATCCCCAAAGAAGAGAGGAATTGGTCTTGGAGCTGTCGAAGAGATCGAGTGCCCGTGAAATCCCGACCGGTGGGTGAGAATGGCGAGGAAAAAAAATCGCTGGACAGCTGATGAGCCAGCGGCATTTGAGGTGACAAATGCGCCAGCACATCCTGAGCTGAGTGCGAGAGCAAAATTGGAACGTGTTGTGGACCGCAGATCCCTATTGATCCTACGGAAGCCAAGTCAAAGTCTCGCGACCGGAAGCATCGATCCATCAGCAGATCGAAGGCCCTCACGATCATCGCAGCGGGAAGCAGCTTCCGAGGACCCTCATTCGCGACAAAGGACGGTCGCAGAATGATTCCACCCTCAGTCCTATCGACGATCCGACCATTAGTGATGGTCGCAGACTATTGAGTAGGACGCACAGTACTTACTTGAACTCAAGAAGGTCAGTGTCAAAGAACACATGCTGTGTGCCTACGACAGAGAGATTACGATTGGGGTTGAGAACAACCATGCTCAAGCGATGGAGCTGGAGCTCAATCCCAGCGACCAGAGCTGAACATTTTTCCATGATGGAGCTGGATCGGATATCTCGAAAAGGTTACGAGGGATGGATAAGGAAGACCCTGGGGTCAGGCAGACGAAGGAGAATGTTTGGAGATGACGAATACGTCCCATATCAAGCGTACAGAGCAGCCTTTTTATCTCTTCCCCAAGAGGAGGTACTTTTCGTTATCGGTCAACGTTTGGCTGTCATCATGCGTTTCAAGTCAGACTCAACGACACAGCACTTTCTCTGAACCGCTTCGCTGCTGGCAGCGTGTTGTCACTCATGCTGGGCGCAACTCCTCCTGGATGAAGCAGAGCGGAAAGTCATGTGGTCGCAGAGCATCTAAGCGGAGCCTTTTCCCATCATCTCAAGAGATTGCTACCCGACAGGGGTAGGCAGGCACTCTACGGATCCGTCATGTCTCGTCTGGACGGCGCTGGGACCTCATTTACTACGGATCCGTTTCGGTGAGCTTTTGGCAAGCCCCGCGACTGAACGGACAGTGCGCTGAGATGCATGGATGAGGAACTGATAGGTGCAGGTCAAGCATGTTCAGGCTGTTCGCTCGTCTCTTTTTCAAAGGCCAGCAGTGCGCAGCAGGTCGTGTTCCCAGTCCGTTGTCACGCGGCGTTCCTCTTCGAGAACCAAAAGAAATGTAAAGAGTGATTAGCGAGAGAAAGGGCGAAACTCTATTTCTATGCGAGTACATTCTAAGTTCACAACCTGGGTTGTTATGGCTAGAGGTGGCCGTTGGCTGATGACGCGGGGTCATTCTCCTTCTGGATCTGCTTGGCGAGTGGCGAGATGCCCTTGGCCTCGCCCTTCTCGGGCTCCTCCGCCTGGATGGTGAGGATGAGCCCAGTGGCCTGCTCGTTCCATTGCGCCGATACACTGCGGAGGTCCTCTACGATAAAGTCGGCACCCTCGTCGACCATCTTTTCTCCGGCGTGAGTTGTCCTGAGCGCAAGCGTCTTTGCTCCGGCAGACTTTCCCGAGCGCACACCGGGCGGGGCGTCCTCCACAACGAGGCAGCGCTTGATGTCGATTCCGCTCTTCTCCGCTCCGAGCAGGTACGGTTGTGGGTCTGGCTTTCCGCGTGTGCAGAGGTCTGAGGTAATGAACACCTTCGGCTGCTCAGAAACGTCAGCAGCAGCAAAGCCCTGCTGCGCATACGCCTTGGTGGCAGAAGTGACAATCGCCCAGCCGTGGTTGCTCGATCCGTTCGGTCGCGTGCTGTTGATCTGCCCGAGTAGCTCCTTAGCACCGGGCATGGCAATGATGGAGCCAACCTTGCCCTTGGCCTGGTTCTCGCGTGCCACCACGAGAATGTTGGACTCAAATCGTTCCACCTCCTTGGGCAGCTCCGCGTCCGTGATGGAAGGGACAAAACGGCGCAGGTTCTCCACAGTGCGGTAGCCGTGGCAAGTCTGCATGACAAAGTCGAGATCAAGGCCGTACTGCTCAGCGAACAATGCCCACGTCGCGTTTACCGCGGGAGTGGAGTCAATCAGCGTCCCGTCCATGTCGAACAGGATCGTGTCAACCTCGACCGTAGCTTGCTTGACCATCTTGACTGAGTGTATGAGTATGTGGTTGATAAAGAAGGAAGCCTGTTTCGTCTAGTGATGCTATGAGCTCGTGATGAGCAATGGCAGCTTGTAGAAGTCTTCTATATGATGTCGCAAGCTGCGAGAAGATCACGTATTTATCTCGTCACAGTACCCGTGCCAAAGTAACACTTCCGTGAACAGAACGAGCCGTGGGGGAGGCCACGTTCTCGGCGTCACTGCCAGACCCGAGTGAAATCGATCGGCCAACTGCTAGAACCGTGAACCGAACCAGTTCCTAACCGTTCGGTCAATTCGCGTCCCGATTAGCGATCTCTGATATTCGTACGAATGAGGTCAAAGTCCAATCTTGAAAAATCCGGGGCCGAATTCATAGTCGGTTCCGCGCTGATCCAAATTTTTTCGAAGGTCCAGCATAAACACGTGACGGAAGACAAAACTATACTTTTTTCTGAAAGCGCGGCCGGGCAAGCCAGGGTGCGTGATTTGGGGGAGCTTGACAGTGGGAGAGAAATTCGAGCACGAGAGGCGAAGGCGAGTCTATCAAGAGCCTTCTCAAAAGTCGAGCCCCAGCCAAGCAAGGCTTGGAATCACAGTCAGCCCGCCAACCAGCCAGACCGCCGCACGCACCCAAGTCCGTCTACAGGTGCCGTTCGCTGTCTACGACACTGCCTCTCTACCACAACCGCAGTCCCCTCAAGATACCGACAAAGTAAGCATCATCGTCTCATAGCAGCCAGCAACGGATCGTCGTAGCCGGATCATATCAGAATCGTCCATATGCCATTGTCGTCGTCGTCACCAGTTTTCAGCACACCAAGTCGAATCTTTATCCAACAATTGCGATCGCCTCAGGCAACAGCATGAGCACCCTACATAGGCTCCATCGCATCCGACATCCTTCAGCAACCCTCCCTCCTTCTGGTCGTTCTGGATCAGTCGAATCGTCGGTGATGATCAGTCGGATGATAGCGAAACGAGATTGCAGGGTAGATGCCCAAATTGCAGGTGGCGGATGTCAGGGCTCTTGATCCCGTGTAGCTTCGCTGTTGTACCACAGCTCTACTCAGATTGAGGATGTCCAAGCGGGAAGGGGCCATGACAGGCCGAAAGTCAAGGAGACTTCTACGACACACTCGATCATGGACAGACTCAGTCCATCAATCATCCAGCCACTCCGACATGAATCTTTCAGTACGCGACCCATCACCACATTCAAACGACGATGACAATGGCATTTCGGACCGATTGATACGTGAAGCTACAAATCCATCGCGAGCTGCTGGGCAAGTTGTACAATTGCCTAACCAGATGACTGACTCTGTTCCCTTCTCTCTCCCACTTTTCACAGATGGCCGTGAAGCACAACAACATCCTTCACAACAACCACTTCCGCAAGGACTGGCAGAGGCGGGTCAAGGTCTGGTTCGACCAGCCCGGTGCCAAGAAGCGCAGACGCACGGCTCGTCAGACCAAGGCTGCCAAGCTTGGTCTCCGACCCGTCTCGCCCCTCCGCCCCGCTGTCCGATGCCCTACCCTCAGGTACAACATCAAGGTTCGTGAGGGCCGTGGCTTCACCTTCGAGGAGCTCAAGGCTGCTGGCCTTGGCAAGAGGGAGGCTCAGTCTGTCGGCATCCCCGTTGACCACCGAAGGAGGAACAAGTCCGCCGAGAGCCTCAAGCTCAACGCTGACCGACTCAAGGCTTACCGCGAGCGCCTGATCGTTGTTCCCCGCAAGAACAAGAAGAACAAGGACAAGGTACGTCTTCTTTTTCCTACTCTTCGATTTGCGTCGGCGTGGATAAAGAATAGAGCATTTTCACTGACTCGATTTGTCCTCCACTATTTTGTCTCGCAATCTACAGAAGGTCGACCTTTCCGGCGTTACCGCTGCCCGCAACGCCCAGGCTGTCTTCCCTCTTCCCGCCGCTGCTGCCGCCGAGGCTCCCCGTGCCATCACCGCCGAGGAGAAGGAGTTCGAGGCCTACAAGACCCTCCGAGAGGCCCGTGCCGCCCACCGAACGGCCGGCTGGATCAAGGCCCGCAAGGCCAAGAAGGAGGAGGAGGCTGCCAACGCCAAGAAGTAAATTTCTCCATCTCTCGGAGTTACGAGCATTGCCAGACCACCCTAGCGTGGTGGTTTGGCGTGATCGGTCTTATCTTCTTCCGCTTTGGTTCTTGTTTTCATCCCTTGTATTGCACATCATATTTTGTCACCCCACCACACACCAACACATGACACAAAAATGCCAGCACAGGCAAATTTTCCTTTGTTTAAACACACTCGCACACCGGTCTTGTGTTGCGTGGGAAAGCGGTCTTGCTGATCGCAAGCAACGTGTCTTGGAGGGGAGACTTGTTGCCAGCGAGGGATCTGCTGACCCCCATCTTCCCCTCCGCCAATCTTCATCTCGCTGCCCTCTCGACTTGGATCGCTTCGGTTGCTCGCCAACCAATCGCTTTGTCGGGATGTCGCGATCCACATGTACTCCATGCATCCCCTTTTCCCACAAAAAATAACTTGAATGCCACCCAGCCAGGTCAGGATATCATCACATTGTTTGCTTGTTTCCGCATGTGCGCCCGCAGCCTGTGCAGCACTGCGTTAGATGAGTCACTTTCAAGATATGAATCTGCCTTTTGTCTGGCGGCTTTCCCCCCCGGCCCGATGACAGGCGTGTGCACCAGCCGCCCTTGTGCTTTTTAGTAACATCCGCCACCTTGATATTAGTGCTTCTTTCTCGAACGAGTTTAAACAATCAACAAGACCATGCTTTTAGACGCCAGCCGCTTCCGCAGACACGGATGGTCCAAGGCGAATTCCACAGCATTGACATTCGGGCATGCCGAACACTCATCCAAGCTACGTCGGATGACTTGCCTCATTTCCTCGCACGGAAGGGACCGTTCGCAACGGTTGAACATGTGACCTTCGCAAGATAGCGGACCCTCAGCACAGTATGCTCACCGTACTGAACAGTACTGTACAGTATTCTGCAGTACAGTACTGTACGACTGGAGGTAAAGGCTTAAAAGAAGCCCATCGAGGAGGTCGTCGAATCCCAAAAACCATCCCTTCACCCTACCCCCGATTCTCCTTCCAATCCCTTGGTAGTTTCTCAAGAACTCACCTATTCCCACACTCATTTAAATATTTTGCACAATTTTCACACTCGTTACCCTGAAGATGAAGTGTCGATCTGCATCGTTTCAAGCTGTCGGTATTTTCGTGCTGGCATCGCTGCAAGTCGGGAACGCGAACCTCGGGGGATCCGCGCATGGTCAAGCCGGCGGTTATGGAGGGCTGGGCGTGGGCGACATTTCTGCGTACGGGAAGCACCATACTGACTTGGATCTGAGCGGCAACGGAGGCCTGGGTCTGGGCGGCGGCGCCGGCTTGGGTGCTAATGGAGGCCTGAGTCTGAGCGGTGGCCAGCCTGCCGAATCCAAGGTCCGAGTCGCTGCTGGCGGTGGTGCTGGGCTCCATGTTCCTGGCTTCAACGGCGGTGGTTCCGGCTCTGGATACGCTGAGCTCGGTCTTGGGGGCGGTCACTCGGAATATCAGCCAACCAACGGCGGTGGCGGCGGATGGCCCAAGCACACTGATTACCAACCTGCCGATACTGATCACACCGACTACCAATCTCCCAGCAGTCCATCTGACTACGATGGTCCTAACAAGAACGAAGGTGGTGGTGGCGGTAGTGGATGGCCCCACCATTCCGACTATCAGCCCACTGACGTGGGTCACTCTGACTACAATGGTCAAAAGGATAACGGTGGAGGCGGCGGCGATGGCTGGAAAGCACCGCCGCCTAGCAGTCTCTCTGACTACAAGCCTACTGATACTGGCCCGTCCGACTACAAGCCTCCCAAAAAGAACGGAGGTGGTGGTAGTGGCAGTGGCTCAAAGGCACCGCCGCCTAGCACTCCATCTGACTATGACCACGAGTCGACGGACAGCGAGTACAAGCCGCAGAGCGGGGATCACAAGGATAAAGATCACAAGGATGACGATCACAAGGACGAGGAGAAGGAGCACCAGCACAAGCATAAGCACAAGGAGCACAAGGACAAGGAGCATAAGCATAAGGAGCACAAGGACAAGGAGCACCAGGACAAAGATTCTTCGGACTATTCGCCTAATAGAGGTTCGGGTGGTGGACAACCTCAGCCCACTAGCAACTATGGCGGTCCGGACAGTGCTGGTCCTGACTACAAGCCTCCAAAGAATAACGAAGGTGGTCAGAAGCCGAAGCCCAATGATTCGGACCGCGACTGCGATAAAGACAAGCCTCCGCACAAAGACGACAATGATTCTGGCTGGCCAACTGGCTCCGACTACCATGCGTCCATCGAGGAATCCAAGAGAGACGATTGCGACCTGTGCGTCAAAGAGCACAAGACGGGCGGTAGGGCTGAGCTGGGCTTGAATGCCAAGCTGGAGGGCGGAGTGTCCGTCTCCAAACGTGACATGGCTGCTGCCAGTCGCGACTCGGGCAGGATGATCAAGATCAGCAAGCGGAACCTTGCCGATCATGCTTAAGTGCTTCGAACCACGACGTGTGGCTGTTTCAGATCATGTTCTTCTTCCTCATGTCAGTATCTTTACCATGTTCCATTTATTCCTTCTTTCTCGTCCGTAGATCGCCGTTCGACGGACTGTATCGCCTGATGCTGTTTGGTCTGACCGCAGTGATATTGATTTGGGTGGCCAATCTAGGATTGTTACTGTTCTGTTTGATTACAGGTGCATGCGAGTGGTGTGTGTAAGAATCATTCAGGTGTGTCGTGCTTATTGCTTGACGCCCTTCTTGGCTGCCTGCTCTGCAGCCTTGCGGACGGCAGCGTGGGAG
The DNA here is from genome assembly GCA_026413255.1 of Fereydounia khargensis. NCBI lineage: Eukaryota > Fungi > Basidiomycota > Ustilaginomycetes > Urocystidales > Fereydouniaceae > Fereydounia > Fereydounia khargensis. Next base: position 87,932 of record JAOCZO010000022.1, on the reverse strand, counting down.
CGAGCCCAGCCCATCTTGACGAGCCACTTGACGAAGGACGGGGTTACTGCAGCGGTAAAGGCGACACGGAAGGGGAGGAAGAGGGTCTTGTGGATGGTATAGGCAAGAGCAGCCTCTGTCCACATAGAGTTGCTCTTCTTGGAAGACTTTCCGCCTTGCTCGGATTCGTCCTCTTCCTCGTCTCGTTGTGCAAGACCAATATAGGCGCGTACCTTCTGTTCCATTTGGCGAATGTGCTGTGCGCCGAGGAGGTGGATGCTAAGGAAGATGAGGGAAAAGTCGACGAGCGAGGCGGCGTTGTAGACACCAAGTGCCCACCATCCATACCGTCGCATCAGGTACCGGAGACGTTCCCGGATAGTCCCTTTTCGCGCCTTGGAGTCGTCCTCGTCTTCCTCTTCTTGCTCCTGCTCCTTCTCCTTCTCCTTGTCATGCTGCCGCTGCGAGTTGTGCGGTGCCTGGTCGTAGGTCACGCGGGTGGTTGTGAGCGGACGAAGATGAAGAGTCCGTGGCAACTCTGCTCGTTTTGGGACGAACAGCTCTGTTGCGTGCATCCGTGTTGCTCGAAGCGCGAGTGGGGCCCTTGGTACGGCATTCCGTACAAGAAGACGGGAGGCCGAGGCCGATGTGGATGTGGATGCGAACCGCGCCAAGGACATGGTCAGCTGTGTGCGTTCGTGTGTGACTCTATTCTTGGATGTGTCGACAAAGGTGGAGGGTGGCGAGTAGGTTGGGATGGACGGACCCTCTTGAAGAGCTTCGAGCACCGTCACGTAACGTTACGTGGTTGACACTCTCTGACGTCGGCTGTCCGTTTCCGGCGTGTGCGTCACTCTCTCAATCACTCACTCACGTTGCTCGCTCACGCTGCTTTTTGGGTTGTGGCTCAGTCAGTCAGTCACGAAGCGAGAAAGGTGGAGAAAAAAAAAACCGCGAACGAAAGAAAGGGCCCCCTCCCTTTCTTGTTCATAGACCCAACACACGTGTGTTCCAGGGAGCGAACGTTGTGGAGAAAGGCAAAACTGGAAAAAGGGACGCAAAAAGAAAGAGAGTCCTACGGGACTTGAACCCGCGGCCTGCAGAAGACAGAAATGCCAACTTCGAAATAACCGAAGTCTGCCGCTCTACCACTGAGCTAAAGACCCCTTGCTTGTCGAGGAACGCGCAGATTGTATTTATATACTAATCAATGTAATGCAAGAAATTCTCCATCAAGAGGGCCTCCCCCTTTCCCGCTCGGACCAGTCTGCAAAGCGCCTGCCGATCATTGCAGGACTCCACATGCTCAGCACATCCGTCACCATCCCGGTCATCCTCACTACACCATCACAACCGGATTCGTCTTTCAGGCTGACGGGATCAATCCCGTGGTCCTCTCCTGACCATGCACAACGCATTCGAGAGCTCAGCTCTCCTCCAGGGCTACCGGGAGAAGCCCGACTCGCTCCTCGTCCACGGTGCCAAGCTCTTCCTTGGCTCATCTACGGGCAACCTCTCTGTCTATCGGATCGACCAGCATACTACACCTCAGCAGCCCATATCTGATGACGGAAAGGACAACCTCTCCACACACTCTCGCTCCCCGCGCAAACCGACGACCCTGTCGCCCACCCTGTCGGCTCGCTCCATCTCCTCTATACAACCTCTCTCTAACTCCCAGCCTGTCCAGGTATCCGAGCGCTTCTCGCGCAGAGCTATCGAGCAACTCGGCGTCATCAAAGAAACAAATACACTTGTTTCTCTCTCTGATGGATATGTCTCTCTACATGACCTCTCCACACTCGGACCCCAGATGCAGCTCACCCAAACTCGCGGCGCCCTCACCTTTGCAATCGACACCTCTGTCCAGAAGCACATTCCTATCAAGCTGCAAGACTACGGGCCGGGACCGCTTGGCGGCATGGCCTCGATCCGCGGAACTCGCTTCAATAATGCTTCTGGTCTGCAGCCTCAGGCTTACCGACCAGGCACCTCCACTGCCAAAGGAACGCTCGCAGGCACCATGCCTCGTTCATCATCCGGACTTCCTGATTCCCCGTCCAAGGCATGGCAGTCAGCCAGTCTCCGAGGCATGGATGCTATAATCAAACATAAAGAAGAGGAACGGCGCCGTGCCATGCAAGGCGTCCGTATCGGTGGCGTTGCTCCCGATGCCAACGACGGTGTCATGACCCTCGTCACTGTCCTGGCTGTCGGCCTTAAGCGTAAACTGATCCTCTTCCGTTGGGTCGATGGAGAGTTCTGGGACACAAGAGAGGTTCCACTCAACCATACTCCCAGATGTCTCGCCTTTCCTTCCCCCACCAAGCTCTTCATGGGCTACAACTCTATCGAGTACGGCTTGCTCAATGTCCCGCTCGCGTCTGAATCGACCGTGGCCTTTACGCATCCAGCCACACAAGCTGAGTCTCAAGGAGCGCCGAGAGATTATCATGCGCAGCCGCCCACAAACTCTACTTCAGGACCTCTGGTGGATGCCACAGCGACAACAATCGACGCCTGGCACGTTGCCGACTTTGACCTGTCCTCTACTACTGCCGCCGCGGTACAGGCTGACGGAGCAAAAGGTCAGCAGGGAGGATTGCCGCCGTCGACTTCGACGACTGGGCTTGGTGCTGCATTCGGCGGCTTTGGAGGCTATATCGGAATGAGCGGCAAGGGAAAGTCTATGGCAGTCCAAGTAGATGGAGGCGAAGTTCTCGTTGTTCACGACGGCCGTGGAATCTTCCTTGGCTCTGATGGCAAGCCAAGCCGCAAGGATGTGATCCAGTGGCCTGCAGTTCCCGACGAGATTGCTTTCGCCAAGCCATACATCTTCGCCATTCTGCCTCCAGGTTCGGTTCCATCAATCTCCCAGTCAAACTCGCTTACTGCCGCCAACCCAGTGCTCGAGATTCGATCAGTCAGCACGTTGGTCGCTGTTCAGACACTGCCTTTCCCGCCGGCTGACTCGGTTCCTTCGTCAAAAGGCGCGACTGTCGCGCAGTCTGCTCCCTCTATCCGGCTTCTGACTACGTCTGCCGGCGATAAGCCACCAGTGTTCCTCACAGCCATTCCATCTGACCGTAGGATCCTCGAGAAGGATGGTAGTGCGGTATGGCGACTTGACATGCACTCCTGGGGTCGCCAGATCGACGAACTCGTGGAGAAGGGTGAATTTCATGAGGCGCTCGCCCTACTTGACAGCGTCGATGAAGTCATCCTGGAGGACAAGTCGCAACGCAAGGCTCTGGTACAAGGACTCTATGCGCTCACTCTCTTCTCGCAGGGAAAGTACGATGATGCCATTGATGCCTTCACGGAGCTTGACATCAATCCTGCCAAGGTCCTAGCCCTCTATCCGCCTAGCGTGGCTGGTGATTTGAGTCGGAGCAAGGAAGACTGGCCACCGATCTTTGGAGGCAAAAAACTGGAAGCGACACAACCGAGCTCAAAGGATGACGACGCAAAAGGTGCAACGACGGATGCCCTATCAACCTCACCCGCACCCAGTGTCGGGCAGGCCAGTGCGAGAACCCGCTTCGGCTCCCTCCTTGGCGGTCGAAGGCCTCAAAGCGTGCTAGGAGAAGCGATGGGCGCCATGCTTCCAGGAGCTGGGTCGGGCTCTGGTGGCAGTCCATCAAAGTCAGCTACAAAGCCAAGATCGTCACTCGGCGTTGAAACTCCAACAATGGACACTGCCGAGACAGGCTCGATCCGCTCCGTACGCTCAGTTAAAGACATGCGCGATTTCCAAAACTCCCGCGCAAATGAAGACTCTTCCCGCAAGTCGCTTGATGCTCTTGGTCGCTTCCTTGCAGACCGGCGACGAATTTTCAAGCCGATCTTGGAAAACATCCCCCAGCTTCCATCCAAGGATCGTATGGCGCTCTCGCAGGTGAAGCGTGACTCAGATTGGCTCCTCTCGCTGCCAAACAAGCCGATTGGCGACTTTGAAAAGGATGAGCTGATGGCGGTCGCGCAGACGGTAGACACTGCGCTCTTCAAGACGTTCCTCGAGACCAAGCCAGCGCTTGTCGGGCCTCTGTGCCGTGTGGAAAATTGGTGCGAAGTCGAGCAGGTGGAGGAGTTGCTCAAGGACCGGAAGAAATTCTCCGAACTCATAGCCCTGTACGGAGGCAAGGAGATGCACAGTAAGGCACTCGACCTTCTGAAGGAGTTCAGTGAGAAGGAAGACGATGAGGAGGAAAAGGTCGGCCCAACTGTTCGCTACCTACAAAACCTCGGCCCAGAGTTTATCGATCTGATCCTCGAGACATCCCATTGGGTACTGGAGCAGAACCCTAAGCAAGGCATGGATATCTTCACGGCCGACACGGGAAAGGTTTCCTCATTGCCGAGGTACGAGATCGTTGCAGACCTAGAGCAGTTCAACAAGGACCTCTGTGCTCAGTATCTCGAGTACATTATCGAGAATGCAGGCGAGGCCGATCCGGAAATGCACGACAAGCTCGTTCTGCTGTATCTGCGCAAGGCAGCGAAGTCAAGCAAGAGTCAAGCAAAAGAGCAGTCCAAAACCGAAAGGACCGAGACAATGAACAAGCTATTGACGTTCTTGCGCAAGTCGGAACAGTACCGCTCAGAGCTTATCCTTGGGCGGCTACCTGCAGAAGAGAAGGATCGCGATATGTTTGAGGCTCGCGCGCTCCTCCTCGGCCGGATGGGCCAGCATGAGGGCGCACTCGGGATCTACGTGCGCAAGTTGGGCGACCTTGGACGAGCAGAAGAGTACTGCAAGGATGTGTGGGCTTCCAGGAAGAGGATCGACGAGGAGGAAGCTCGGAGGCAAGCTGAAGCAGACATTACCGGACGCGGTGCTCGTAGCAGCCCTGACGGTGGCCTGAGCAGGTTAAGAAAGGAGGCTGACGAGTCTGTCTTCCTGACTTTACTCAAGATCTATCTCCGACCGAAGGATCGCCTAGCTGTAGGAGGTGATCTGATGGCCGCTGCGGAAGGACATGCTATGGAGCGAAGTGAGTCCTCTGGCTCTGCTGGAGAGGACCTGCGACTGGGCCCGGCTCTCGATTTGATTCAGCGTCACGCTGCCCGTCTGGATCTCAAGAGCGTTCTCGAGCTTCTTCCACCACTGGTCTCTCTCAGCACGCTCGAGAGCTTCATCCGACTGAATCTGCGAGAGCAGACTCGAAAGCAGAACGAGGCAAGGGTCTTGCGTCAGATCCGAGCTATGCGTGCCTGTCAGGTAGAAGAGAATCTCTCACGCCTTCAGAGCCGCCGTGTTAAAGTGGGCGAGACACGGACATGCCCACGCTGCCATAAACGTCTGGGGAACTCGGTGATTGCTGTTCAGCCCGTGACGGGAGCGGTGATGCACTACTTTTGCATGCTCAATGGCAACGAGCGCCCGTAGGGCGTATACTACCCTGAAAGATTTGGCACAACATGTATTTTTAGTATGAGCATCATCCAACACGCGCAAAGACTCTCATGTCGCCAGACCGACTTGTGATGACTCGACTGAGTGGCGAAGAGACAGACCGAATGGATGAAGAGTACGCGCGTCCCTCAACAGCAGTATGGTAAGCTTGACTGCTGCCGGGGTCTCGATCAAAGGTCAGACCAGATGGAAAGCTCGCGACGCGCGTCAGTGTCAGAGAGGGTGAGACCAACACACCAACAGCAAGTGGAGAACACGCTAAATTTACCAAGGGTCTGGAAACTCTCAATCCTCAAGCCGCTGTCGATATCGAGCAGAAGCGAGGTCCGAGGAATGGCGAGGCGAAAACTTTGTTGCCCTGGCGTGTGAACATGTCTTCCTTTTCGCGCCACCCCAGCCTCGAGTCACTGCTATTGCCCGTTCAGTATCCGAGCGAAGCACCGTTCTGTTCGGTTCCGCCACAGAGCTCGCGATGTTGCTCAACGTACTTTGCATGGATGCATGCATGGGCGCGCTGTTTAGCGCCTTACCCCTCTTAGCCGAGCAATGCTCAGCACCGCATTAACAAACCCCGCCATGAGATCGTATCCATCCATCCTTTCTTTCTTCCTTTCCCCACCCTCCCTCCTCTCAGTTCCCTGAGCAGACTTCAGGTTCGGACCAGAGCATATAAGGAGATACCTCTTGAGCGCTGCTTGCTCATCCGCATCGACATTTGGCAGATCTTCGCCGAGCTCTTCTCCACACGTTGAGCAACTGTCGGTCTGAGTCGAGCTGCCTCTCGTAGTATCCCCCTCCCTGCTCTCTCCGTAACCTGGGCTACTCATAGCTATCCGCCCTTCCCCTCCTCTCTCCTGCTTTCGCATCTTGGTTTTGACCTGCCTTGGTGTATCCTGAACGGGCCTAACCTCCCAAGCGGATTCCCGTTGCAGCTTCAGGATCAAGCTTGCCACGCAGGAGCGGGATTTACGACACCTCACCGCCCCTTTCCTTTACTTTTCTACTTCCTCTTTTCCTTCTTTCGTCCTCTCTACAGCTTTCTTCCAGATAAAAGATAAAATTCATAAAAAGGAGTTAAAACAGAAAATCATAAAGGCGTCCTGGAGACTGTCCCGATTCTGAACTGGCATCCTTGACTCTAGCTTTGGGCTTGAGCTGACCCGCATGCCGAGTCCAAGCTACGCTGATATCTACGCCACTTGTCTATACGCTGCTGGAGAGGGTCTTCCGCTTTGGAATCCATCGCCGTTACGACTTGGAGATATTGGCTTTGTTCGAGACGGCACCTTCCACACCCTCTTCAACTGCATCGATGGCCCACCCGAGAGCCTATCAAACGCTGCCAGCATCGACCGCGCCACTCGTTCCGATGGGTCTCGCAGCCGCACCAGCTCCCGTAGCAGCAGCGCGGCACAAGGAAGCGAGGCCAGTGCCCAGTCCGAAGGCGCCAATGTAGGCAACGCAAGCGTCGGTAGCGATCAGAACGACGCTGCAGGTCAGAGAGGAAGGAGCCTCACCGCGCCACTAAGGCGGTCCTCCCGCCTTCAGACTGGCTCGGTGTCTCCCTTCACTCGCAGTCCACCGATCCCATCAATCGACCTCCATCCTGTGGATCGTTCGACACGTTCCAGCACTCCGCCTGATGGACCTTTCCCGCCTATGCCACTCGAGGTGGATCAGGAGATACCAAAGTTGTTCGACATGGGACCACGCATGTCAAGCAACTACCGATGCCTGGGCGTGAGCCTTGGGGCTAGCGTGGTTGGGGCACCGGTAACTGGCAAGATTGGTTTTGAAACCTCTGGCGGCGATGGTGCTATCCTAATCCCTCGCGATCCGACCGAGAGGACGATGCTGAAGCATATGGGTGTTCTCAAGGCATATCTCAAGACTCATCGCAAGTGGATTCACGAGACGTACGGTCGCATCGAAGACATTGATGTGGACGAGCTCGCGCTCATTTACGGTCAGGATCGTACGTCTGACTGGGCTGTCGCCGTATCTAAAGATTCGACTCGTGGTGCTCAAGTCGAGTTTGAGGTCCTCGGCACAGCTAGCTCTGGTTTCTGGGGCTCTTGGTCTCATTCGCTCAGTGCCTCGCAACGTGGTCCTCACCGCAGTACTGTGCAGCACAGTGGAGTGCCCTTCCCTTCACCGGAATCCTCTCAGTCCTCAGAAGATGTGGCGATGGACGTCGACGGTGCGGCTGCGAGCGTCAACGTGGCTTATCGCAAGACACGCCGGGCTACTCGCTCGCCTACTCAGCGCTTCAGATGGCAGCCATCAAACGCTATCCCCCCCGACCAGAGCATCATTATCCGAAGAGTCACGGCCCGGACAAGTCTTGGACTCGGCTTGCTTCCGGCTCGGCTTAAGGCTAGCGCTGAGCCTAAGGATCCGAAGCACAACAGTGGCGACGATGAGGAGGGTGCAGCCGGTGCAGCAGTCTGGAAGGATGATCCGCTCGATGCCCTCCACCACTGGATGCAACAGGACGTAAGAGTCAAGGTCTCCCTGGCTTCAGATGACGACTGCATCCGTCTGCTTGCCCTTGGGCTCCAGTACGACCCGGCGATCCTGAGCTACCGGAGCCTCTCGGCCGCCCTCTTGGCCTCGGTGCGCAAGTACGCCCTCATTGATGTGGACTTGGACGGTATTGCCACCGCCCGCATCATCCCACCGCCCCGACGCTTCATCATTCGTCCAAGAGACTGTGTCATGCGTACAAACACCATCACTCCGTCCTTTTCAGCCACCCCGATCATGACCTTCTAACAGCGCGTCTCGGACATTTTGTGCCCTGCTCACCTTCCGCTCCGGATCTAGTCGACAACTTTTAAAGAAGGAGAAAACAGTAGAAACTTGTGGCTTGCTTGCTTTTTGTATCCACCTTTGAAAGACTTTCAACTTCAATGTAAATATTTTACTTTAGCGCCGGGCTTGGCTTTAGGTGGATTGCCTTTGATCGCCGACCCCACATGGTCGAGCGAGAAAGTCGTCACAGGACTGATGGGGCTTGACAGAAAGTTAAAAGTCGCGCTTGTTCGAGCGAAGGTAGTTCTCCTCCCCTCAACAGACGATAATCTCCGTGTGGCGCGTCACGATGAAGCCGCTTTCCTTTCTCCTACTCCTGTTGGTGGTACTGGTCGTCGTCAGGAGCGACGAGGGCGAGGATGGACTCAATGTTGTTGAAAAGAAGGGAGCAGTTGGGTCTGCAGGTGGCAGGGGAGGAGGAGCAAGTCGTGGAGGAGGAGGTGAAGGAGCAGGACGGGGTGTTGGGGGCTATGGGAGCTACTGTATGTAGGACCTAGGAGGGGTCAGCCGGGCGGTTGTTGGCCTTGCGGGGGTCCAACTGGGGCTGGAGGACTACCATGGTCTCGAGGCGATCAGTACCTCGTAAAAGATGGAAACAACTACTACAACAAACAGCCGAGCAACTATGCTAACTTTGCATTTGGATACGCTGGTGGTTCGGCTGCTTACATTTACGTCTCTGACGGATACGACCTCGACCGAGGCGACATGAACACCATCGCTTTCCTCTTCCGTTCCAACATGATCCCTCCTAAAGACTGGAAAGACATCAACGACGCCACTCCTGGCTTCCTTGGCCTCTGCAAACACCTTGGCCCTACTATCTGGGGGGGACTCAACTACACCACCCTCGAAACTCCTGAGCCTCAAGAGAAAGATGGTTTTCTTCGTTGGTTCTACCATGCTAATGGGACTGCCCTTGACATTCAGGACCGTGCAAAGGCTTACTTCTGCCAGAGTTGCCTCACTGCTATGGGCGCAGAAGTCGCTGCTCTTGCTATCAAGGACAAGGACGGAATGGATTGGTTCCATAGTCCTGAAGAGTGTAAGTTCATTACCTGAGCCTTCCCTGACGTAAAAGATTGGACTGATGACATGTCTATTTCTAGGCCCCCAAATGCCGAAAAGTTAATCTACTGTATACAGTATATGCGATCCTGTACAGGATAAGCTCTCACTGCTGCAAAGCGACCAGCGCTACTCTCTTATGAATATGATCTCCTCATGATCTATGCCTAATGCTCATTTGAATTGAATCATGCACCCATTTGCAGCAGGCTCGTAGACCTCCAAACGAGTCTATGAGGCTTTGTCGTTGCCAAGCACTGGCTGGAAAACAAAGAGCGTGTGAAATCACGGGGGCTCCATACAATCTTTTCGAGGACTTGACTGAGAGCAGTGTCCTTCCGTTGTCTCCATGCGGTCAGGCTCCCTGACTCAATCCTTGACTTTGTCGGACATGGCGCTTTCTCGGACCTCTCTTGACTATCGACGACTGCGAAGGAGTCGCACCAGGCTGCGATTGTTCCATCACTCTCGTCCGGTTGCCGTTGTCCGTCCTCCGTATGGACCTAAAGTCTCACTTTGCCGGGCGTTCGATGCACTTTGGGCTTGTATTCCGTTCGCGGACAGTCCTCGAGGCAGAAAGGCGAGCCGGACGTCTCTAGACTGTCTTGCTTGAAGCAAGGTTCTAGAGCTACAAATCAAGGCATAAAACGATCCTATAAGTAGGCAAAGGAAGCGCATCACATCCCCGCAATTCACATTTCTCTTTCTTTACCTTCTACAGCAATGAAACTGCTGACTATTGTCACGCTTTCACTCTTGACGCTGGTCGTCGTTAGGAGCGACGACGCCAACGTGGATGCTGATCGGGATCCAGGCGAAGATAAGAAGGGTGGTACCGCAGGTGGAAAAGGTGGTAAAGGGGGAAGACCAAAAGGCGGAGTCCTGATTACACGACCGTGGTCGCGAGGCGACAAGTACCACGTTTCCGATCCCAACGACTACTATTCAAAATCCTCTGGCAACTATGCCAAGTTTTCGTACGGCTACGCTGCTGGTTTGTTGTTTGTCTACGTCACAGGACCACACGATATTCAACGAGACGGTGAGAAGACCATCGCCTTTCTATTCCAGCTCAACGCGATCCCTCCTAAAGATTGGAGAGACATCAATGACGCCACGCCTGGTTTCTTGGGTCTGTGCAAACACCTTGGACCCGTCCTTTGGGACAGCATCAGCGATACTACGTTGGAAACGGCTGAACCCCAGGTTAAAGATGGTTTCCTGCGTTGGTTCTACCATGCGAAAGGGGGAACGGTGCAGGACCAGGACCGTTCAAAGGCTTCCTTCTGCTCGGCTTGCCTCACGGCTTTGGGAGGTGAGGTCGCCGCTCTGTCTATCAATGGTCAATCCGGTATGAACTGGTTCCACAACCCTGATGAATGTGAGTAGCTCTTGCCCTCAACCCTATGTGTATAATCGGTCGGTTACCTAACCAGATACTGGCATTACTGTGTTTCGCCAGGCCCTCATTAAGTTCCTCTTTGGCTTGTCCTCGCGGTTCCGTCCCCAAACTATTACCCATGTGCGGTGCAAAATCAACTCAAATTAAAAAAGTCACAGCATCAGTGTTCTCTTCGACTGTGTCATCTGACTGCAACGAAAGTCTTCCATCCTCAACCGCCATCCTCGAGATCGAAGCCATTTTGTTGAACAAAATCCGAGACGCAAAGCAACGGGTCAAGTACCGCAAACTCGTTCGGCCCCGATTAAAAATTACTCCGTTAGCTCAGCTGGTAGAGCTCGATGCTTATATGGGTACCAGGTTTTAGCGTCCTTTTCTCAGGTGCAAAACCAAGATCCTGTGCTACCTCGCGGTCGCGGGTTCGAATCCCGCACGGAGTAATCCTTTTTCTTCGGTTCCCTCACCTTCCGCATCTACCCGCTTCTCGCCTCCAACCCGACTTGCTCCCGATTCATCAACTACAACCAATCACCTTGGCGTCGTTTCATTTTGTTTTTTGCTTCAGCTCTTCACAAGGGATTTTTTTAAGCGCAGGCTTAGCGTGAAAGATAGAGTCGTAGTCAAGTCACACAAGCCCATTTCACAGAAGCAGGCGTATAGAATAGGTCGATCAAAATGTTTCGATTCGAGGAAAGAAGGATTTTGTCTACTGCGTCGCAGTCGCACAGCATTATCGCTATGGACCTTGACATCCGAACGATTTTCTCGCGAGAGTAACTAGACGGGATAGTACAGCGGACGGAACTGTTTAACCAGAGCCACCCTTGTAGACCTTGCCGAACATGAGCTCCTGGAGCTTGTCGTAACCGGAGAGCACACCGGCACCAGCGATACCACGGAGAATGTTGGCACCAGCACCCTTGAAGAGCGAGCTGACACCCTCGGCGGCGACGATCGAGCGACCGGCGTCGAACATGTTCTTGTAGTGGACCTTGCCACCCGAGGTCATCATCATACGACGACGGATGGTGTCAAGGGGGTACGAAGCAAGACCAGCACCAGTGGTAACACCCCAGCCGAGGAGGAACGAGGCAAGGAAGTTGTTGCTGAGCGAGCCAGTGAGGAGAACGGGCTTAAGCGAGTCGTACATTCCGAAGTAGAGACCACGGTAGACAACGATACCGACGACCGAGGGAACGAAACCACGGTAGAGACCGGCAATACCGTCCGAGGCGATGGTCTTCTTGTAAACGTCGACGAGACCGTTGAACTGGCGCTCTCCGCCACCCTTAGCAGCCGACTTGGCGTCGTTGGCAAGACGGGTACGGGCGTAGTCGAGCGAGTAGACGAAGAGGAGCGACGAGGCACCGGCGGCACCACCGGAGGCAAGGTTAGCCGAGAGCGACTTCCAGTAGGGGGCCGACTTGGGGACCTTGAAGAGCGACTTGAAGAAGTCCTTGAAGGCGAAGTTCAGGGCCTGGGTGGGGAAGTAACGGATAACGTTGGCGGTGTTACCACGCCAGAGGGAAACGAGACCCTCCTGCTGGTAGGTGCGGACGAAGCAGTCGCCGATACCCTTGTAAGGGGAGGCAAGGCGGCCCTGCTTGATCATCTATTGAAGAGCCATAGAAAAATATCAAGCCGTGTTAGAAGCCAAACCAGACAGAAATAATGGCATTCGATTCCATGGGGCTACTCACCTCATCCTGGTTCTGGATAAGGAGCTTGACACGCTCGATGGGGGCAGCGGCAGTCTTCGACACGGCGGCCGAGACACCACCCATCATGAAGTCGGTGGCGAAGCCCGAAAGGGACTTGGTGGTCTTGGCGGGATCAGCGACGGTACCCATTTTTTATACTAAGAGAGAGAAAAAAAAAATAGCGAGGGTATGTTAAGGTCAGTCTTTCTGCTGCATTACAATGAACGATGAGTCGCTCCCGAGGACAGAACACCTAGACTGAAACACTGAGTAGCCATATCAAGTTACAAGTGATTGTCACAAGGAGATCCAAGCTCGAAGTCAAGCCGGACCCGTCCTACTCAACGTCACAGATAAGGCGATGAGCAGCTGACAGCGAGCAAACAACGTCGCATGAACAACATATGCGTTCAAGAACGTCGTCTGCAAGTATGTCCAAGGTGTCTGTCGATGTGGAGAGGGGATGTTGTGACCGGCCGATATCAGACACTTACCAGTGAGGAGGGGTGGTAGGTGAGAAGAGACAAGGAAGGATGACGGGCGCGAATGGCTTTTTTGAGGGAATCGACTCCGAGCACAGGCACCGGGGCAGTACGGACTGGGAAGAAAAAAAAAACCTTGACCAGCTAGGCAAGGCAAGGCAGGGAGCGAGCGAGCGAGCCAGGCGTCGAGCGGCCGGGGGGCAGGGCGGCACCAGGGCAGGCAGAACGCGAGGCTGGGCACCAGATGGCTGGCGATGAAAGGGGCAGAAGAAACCTGACGGAAGGCGGACGCACAGAGGAGGGAGGGTAAGAGCCAAAGCCAACCGAAACTTGAGGCGCGCGAGCAGGGCAAGGATAATCGACCAACCACATTTCAGCCAACGAGCAGCGGGCACAGCGGGCTGCCCAGGAAGAAACTTGCAGCACCTGCAGCAGGCGCCAGCAGCCATCAACGGGCGACCACTGCCGCACAGCAACGAACTATCCGAAACTGCAGTTCTGCCCTCTGTCTTCCTGGCATGCATGCGTGCGTGATTGCAAACCCGTCTCCCCTTCTTCCACCCTTCCTTCAGCCAGCCTGCCTGCCTTCCGGTAAACCCAGAGGGCGTTGGAACTTTTGGACCGACCGATCCGATCCTCTCTCTTCTTTCCCGGCCTGCTGCCCCTTCCCCTACTCTGGCAAAGCATTCAACCCTTCATTGCCCCCTACGGTCGGGCCTACTTTTTTGGTTGGCTGGTGCAGCTCCAGACGCTGCCCGATCAGCCAGCCGCCCAGGCCACTCAAATGGCTTCCACACATGCTTTTCAGGCCCGCGCGGTAGCAGACCGCCTTCAATCGCCGCAGCACACAACAATTGCGGCTGGAAGACTGAAGAAAAAATTCTACTGACACAAACACATAATTCATTGGCATGCAAAACAGTACACATACTTCACTTCTATTCGTGGGGGTGATTAGTTGGACTGGCAATGTGAGGGCGCCGTGACAGGCAAACAAGCCGCCGATGTCAATCGTCGTTTCAGGCAAGACTGAATGTTGCTCCAGGTTCCCCGGGCTCTCCAAAACACCCCGCCAAGGTGGGGAAACAGCCGTCTAACAGGAAGAGGCGAAGGGGAGAAGGCAAAGGACCGCACAAGGACGACCAGAATGAGTCGAACGCTATCCTGACGCAGCAGGCGAGAGCGAAGATTCGAACTCTGGACTGAACTGGCATGAGGCCAGGCAAGGAGCGAGCGGACGCTTGCTTGCTTGCTGGCGGTGTCACCCATTTCTCGTTGTATCGATCTTTTTGGTCGGGCTGACGTGCTGGCTGGGCGGCTTGGCGGTTCAAAAGAGGAAGGATGCAGTCGCCGGGCTTGAACTGGATTTTGAATTGAGAGATTCTATTTCTAATCAGCCGCAAATCAGACAGCGGCCGGCAACTGGCAACAGGGCTGGGGCTCGGATGGAACCGGTTCGCTGTCCACCGTTACCGCCAATTTTCAAATCTTCTCCCGCCCGCCTCGCTGTCACGCTTTGCATCGGTTTCTCGGCCACGTCCCGACCGGTTTCCAATGTAGATACAGTACTGCACTGTACTGTACTTCAGATCTCACAACCTCAATTTGCCTCTACCATTTAACCGGCTGTCAGGCTGCTAACATAGTCCTTCCGCGGTGCAACATCAAAGTTGGGGTGCAGGCAAGTGGCATTACAGAAGCTGCGATGTCGATCCCATTTAGGAAGAGAGCGCTAGCCTGAGTCTGTCTTACGGGCGGGAAACCCAACTCATATGTGCAAATCGGCCACCTCGTGCAAAGAGATCTGCATCGGTGATCAAGGTATGAACAATGCCATGATTGCTCTTCCCCTTTCTGTCTCAAGCACAGACAGACTTTGGCCTATGACGGAGATACCATTGATCGAGGGTAAAGGTAGGAGAAAGTATTACATGTATCAGAGCATGATGCCTAGTCAGAGCATCTAGTTTACTTTTGCGCTCGCTGCGTCGATCCCTCGCTACCAAAGATCCTGGCACGAGCGAGCCTGTACTCCTCCTGGCGCTGCTCGACTGTCTTGCGCTCCGGAGGCGTATTGGCACCAGATCCGCCTTGTGAGTTGCTCGTCATACCAGGAGGTACGTTCTTTGGTCTCTGCAGGATCTTGGGTGGTGCTGGCCTACTCGCATCCATTCCAGACACGGCTGGACCGACCGAACCTTGTATTGTGCGCCCGCTTGCTGAAGCTGACGGCATCGGACCCGGAGCGAGACCAGAACCAAAAGCTGCTGGAGGAAGAGAACGCGTCTGCTGGCTCATCACTGGCATCGACGAAGGCTCCTGGGTGTCTCTGTTGTCCCAAATGATCGACAAAAGTGAGCCTGATACTGTATGGTCCTGTCATGGCCGATTCAACGTCAGCTGAAATACTCACGCCTTGATCCACTCCTCCTTGCTGCGACCAAAAGGATCCGAGTTGCGATCGCCTTCTGGTTCTGAAGCGCTGTCTGCGTCCCAGTCATCGATGGCCTCCTCCTGTTGCTTTCGAATGCGCTCATCTGCAAACTTGGCAGCTCGAGCCAGCTTGCCGCTTTGGGAAGCGGCCTCCCGGAGCTCGGACGATGACATGTTTCACCTCGGGGCTGGTGGAAGGCCTTGGTAGGTGTGGACCGTGTGGTGCCGAGCCGTTCCAGCGCGCTGGTCCAACTGGCTGAGCCCTTGAATGGCGTAGGCGATGGGAGGTGTGGCCGAACCAGAGAGGTCGTTGATCTTTTCCTTGACAATGGACCAACACAAGTGGAGGCTTTGCAACGGGCAGACAGACGCGTGGCGGACGGTCTCGCGCTCGTTCTGGTTTCTGGCAGGAAACGCTGCTTGGCTGGGTAAGGCAGGCAGGCGGTCAGTCAGTCCAGTCAGCGTCTGTCACACCTCCACCTGGACTGAACACAGACTTCATCTCATTGCTTTTCCCTCCCCCAACTCCTGTTCCAGCCTTCATTGACTCACACAATCCCGACCGCTTCCGCACGCAAAGGCTAAAGGTAAACATCAACTCTATGCAGCTCCAATACTATCAAACCTGTTTCCCACCCGCGCCTTAGCTCTCCCTTCATCATGACCCTGTCCAGCAGCAACGGCCCTCCCTCGTCGGAGCGCTCTGCTGGGGGATCTAGCTCCGCCCCTGTTCTGCCAGTATTTCAACCCGCCTCCTTCTTCCCCTCGGCCACCTTGGACTCCGCCCAGTCCCCAAAAGCAGCGATAGACTATACATCGGCCTCCAAAGTCCTTTCTAAACCAACAAAGTCCTCGCGATCAAAACCACAACGTCGAAGACAACCGCCACCGCGTGAGCCTCAATATCCACAAGCCTCGTCCTCATCCGGGCAAGCGTACGACCCGGTCGCAAGGATAGTTTCACGGCCCATCCGACCTATGCCAAAGTCGGATAATCGAACGAAAGCATCAAACATGCCTACTCTTGTCGCTGAGCCCGTTGCACCTGTGCTAGCCCAAGTACAGCAGCCGCCACCTCAGCTTCCAGATCGACCACGTGCGTCGTCTGCAGGCAAGTTCAAAGAAGGCAACTTGAATCAAAAGACCACCAAGCAGCAGCAGATTGACGCTGGTCTGCGCCAGCAAGAGGTTGAGCGACGAAACCAGGCAGAGGAACATGACCGAGAGAGGAGGCGCGATGCCATTCAGAAGCGTGTCGAGAATGGCCTCGCAGCAATTCAGCTGGAAAAGGACAAGCTGCGAGACGAGTACCTACAAAGCAGAGAAGACTGCGCACGACGAGCTCTGGGCAAGGACAAGGCCGACCCTCTGGATTGGGACGAGGACTTACCCACTTCGCTGGATCCCGAGATCTGTCTGGGAAGACAGGTCTTCGACATTTGGGAGCAATCACGGCCGTCCAAGCAGGCGCTCAAAGAGCGTCAGGCTGCAATCGGGCGCGTTCAGGCGGCTATCGATGCGCGCTGGCCGGGACTTGATTTGAAAGTGGTTCCATTTGGCTCGAGCGTCAATGGTCTCATGTCGCAACGCTCGGATCTTGATCTGACCCTACTCGACCCGACACGCGAATTCGGTGTCGGCACACCGGCCGAGCTGATCAAGGATCCCGCTCGCCATGTGCGAAACATTGACGGAATGCCAGACTGGTACACGGTACGAGTGGTTTCTACCGCTATGAGGTCCGCCTCGGTCGCTCATAACCACGTATTCCGAGACGTTTTTGCGATCAGCAACGCCACCGTGCCCATTGGTGAGTACTGACTTGCTGCTCCTACCTGCATTAACACAAACGAAACGACTTCTGACAAACATTTGGGGCGCATTGGACATAACATAGTCAAGTTCGTGGACAAGGCAACAGGACTGCCTGGTGATCTCAACATCAATGAACGCTTTGGTGTCATGAACAGTCAACTCATTGAAGCGTATGGCCAGGTGCAGCCCGAGCTTTTCAAGCCTTTCGTCTACTTTATCAAATACTGGCTTTCGAAGCGAGGCTTGAACGATCCCAGTGGAAGCTCGGGACCGATGAGCTTTAGCAGCTACACGATTGCGCTCATGGGAATTCAGTTCCTGCAAGGCGAGGGAGTGATTCCAAACCTTCAAGACCCAACGATGCTGAAGGAGCTTGGTATCCCTCGCAATGTTATCTGGTCACGACCCAAGGCGATCATGAGGCGAAGGGGACGAGGTCGTAGCGACGAAAAGCCGATTCGGACAGAGCCGGCGAAAGGATTTGACGCGACCTTTTCTCCCGATGCACCTAAGGATTTTGACAGGCACAAGTGCCTTGGGCCTCCATCGACTGCTGTGGGCAACAAGAAGGAAGTTCTGAGCAAGACGATTGGAAAGCTTGTCCTCGGCTTTTTGTCCTACTTCGACTCTTTTGAGCGACGCAGGTACGCCATCTCGATCGTGAACGGAAAGCCGATTAAGCTTGAGGGAGAGCTTGACTCGTCAGATGGCGATTCACACCAGACCGAAAGGACGCAAGACTCGTCCTTTTCGAGCGAAGAGGAAAGCACGACAGGAAAGGGAGAGGCAGTCCCCCAGCAAGCTACAGGCCAGGAAGCTGAGCAACCAGCAGCGGGAAATACTTATTCGATGGACAGGTTCACGCAGCCAGCAGACTGGTCTCGACACGAGATCATTGTCCAAGATCCGTTCATCATTGACCGCAACACGGCTCGGAATGTTGGCAACAAGATCGTGAGCCGATTTGAAGGCGAGCTGGAGCGAGCCCGCCAGATTCTCGCGCACAAGGGAGACAAGGTGCGCGACCTTGCGCTGGTCGCCGACGTGGCGTGTCCGCTTACGCTCGTGCCTGCCGTAGGCCGGTCTGGACCAGACGCAGTCGAGGCGAGCGAGCATGTACGCCTGGCGCTGCTCGCTGGGTCGTGCGGTATCTCGAAAGAGTACATAAAGTCAGTGACGGACGAGGCTGAGAAGCATCGGATCGCGGCAGTTGAGGCCGAGATGGGAGCCGAAAAGCGCAAGTCAGAGGCCAAAGCTCGAAAGAAAGCTGCCAAGCGTGAACGCCGGAAAGCGGGGAGGCAGAAAGAACAGGCTGCCAAGGGCGGCGTGGAGAACGGAGCAAGTGCTGAAAAGCAGCAGTAGCGCGGAAAGATTCGACCCAATCTTGTAGCCATAGCATGCACGATATACAAAGTAGCCATTTCCATAGTGATGATGAGGCACGACACGTCTCTCAGTCCGGAGTGTCACAGTGAGAAGGGTGTGCTCTGTGTGTTGCGTGATGTTGGGGCAGAGCCGAGTCAACTGAGCTGTGACTGCTGGTTCGCGGCAGTGGGCAAGGGAATCTCGCTCTTTCGGATTTTTTTGGACCGTGCCCACGCAGCCGGTGTAGGCAGCCCAACTAAGCCCAGCGACGGCAGCCAGCCGGCTTGACTGACCGCGCTCAGCCGGTGCTGTATCTGGTGCACTCTCCGCGACACTCGCGACTTTGCTTCCTTCTCATCTCTACCTTGCTCACCACCCGCACCTCAAAAATAAGAGGAAAATCCCAAACTCATCCAATCAACAAGTCGAGTACTTGGCGGGAAGTCGTCGGCCCCATACCAACCGAGAGAGAAAGAGAGAGAGACCCCCTTACCGGTGACCGCTACTACCACTGCGACCTCGGCCACGCCACGGGCCACCCACCATTCCTTTGTTTCTCCCTTGCCTTTCACGGCTCAGGCTTGTTTCTCCTCCGGTTCAAGCATACGGCCGATACTTTACCACCATGGCACCACAGCGTGAGTGATTGAGTATGTGAGACGTCGCGCTGCGACCCTCGTGCTGTGCTGACTCCACGACTTGGCTGTCACCCACCCTACCTAGCTAACCCTGCGATCCTGGCGCATCTGTCGCATGCGCTCATGCGCATATCCCGTATCCCGCCGCGGGTCATTGCCAGTCCACCGACCCAACCACGACGGGCGAGCGTTGCTATTCTCGTCCGCGTTCGTCCATCACCGGAAGACGAGCAATGGCTAGCTGACGAGCGCGACCCCGAAGCCAGTGGCGTACACGTCAGCCAGGAGTCACTCCCCCCCACCGACCAGAACCAGAGCATCCTTACCCGCTTCTTCTCCCAGCCCTGGGTTCAACGTGGTACACCAGAGATCCTCTACATCAAGCGTGCCGCTCGGATCGGTGACAAGTGGTCCGCTCACGTCGCCTTCCCCGGTGGAAGGAAGGAGGAGGGCGATGAAAACGGCCTCTACACGGCCATGAGGGAGACCTGGGAGGAAGTCGGCATCGATCTTGCGGAAAAGGAGTTCCAATGCGTCGGTCAACTCGACGACAGGGAGATCACTACCAGTCTCGGTAAACGCCTCCTTATGGTTCTCAGCCCCTACGTCTTTGTCCAGACTTCACCCTTCTCCCCTCTTCCGGATCTCCAGCCATCCGAAGTTGCCTCTGCCCACTGGATCCCGCTTTCGCTTCTCTATACCCCTTCCCCCAAGTGGGGCACGACCAGCGTCGACATTTCCAGCCGTCTCGCTCCTAAGAGCCCCGTCGTGCGGTGGATCCTGCGCGCACTGATTGGCAAGATGGACTTCAAGTGCATTCTCCTCCCCAACGACCCGGTCGCCGTGGCCGAGTACGATGAGAGCGACGACGAGCTCAGCCAGAGCGGAGGAAGCCGTATTGCCAAGCTGGAAGAGGAGGCGGATCACCGACCTGATCTCAACCTCTGGGGCCTCACGCTTGGCATGACTCTGTAAGTCATCCTTCATTCTCTGCAAGCTTGACTATCCGACTAGTGAACTGACCGCATCTTGAACAGTGATCTGCTATCACACATGACGACGTACGAGTCCACCTCGTCCTTCCGATCCGGAACCGCAACACCCTCCACGGAGCCACCATCGCCATCCCGAGTCAGCGGCTTTACGCAAGACATTCCGACCCTCCAATCCATGTTCTCCGAGCCCCTGACCTCCACGAACCGCCTCATCGCGCGCATCAGGGACGAGTGTCACCTCAACCCGCCTCCACAGGCGCACGCACTCGCACCCAGTCTCACCAGCGTCTTCCCGCGCTTCAGCTACCCCGATGTGAACTTTTGGATTTGGTTCTTTGGGTGGCGGTACCGCAACGTCGTGCGTGGCTGGGAGTCGAGTGTCGGAACCAGGATGGAACGCAGAGTAAACTGGTCCGGCCTGGCCCTCGGCGCTTTCTAGTACGTGCCCCACACCCCTTTGCCCACAGTGCTTGCTTTGGCTCTCTTACTGACTCGGTCATGATTGCACCACACAGCTCGGCAGTCAGACGCGCACTCGTCGTTGCTGTCCTCCTGCGCGCTCTCGGCATGCTCACTACAGCCAGTCTGGCTACCTGGCTAGCAGGGCGGCGCATCAACCGCGCACGCAGAGGCCTCCCTGGCTTGGGACTAGATGAGCTTCTGTCATAGCAGCAACCCACACACAGCAATGGCCATAATGGTTTCCAACATGACTTGGATTTTCAGATTCGTCACATACTGGTGGTTACGCAAATCCAGGGCGCGGGGTGTCATATACAAAAGTGTGTGTGGTAGCGGGAGAGAGGGGGTGATACTTTTCAGGCGGCGACAAGAGTCTGCTCGGGAGGGCACATGTTGTCGTAGAACTCGAGGCCCGAGGTGGTGGGTGCGATGACGCCGGCACGTACGGTCCAGTCGCCAAAGCTCTCGCCTGTGATGCGCTCCGCCGCGTATCGGGGGACGAGCTTGTTCATGATCTCAAGGATCTCAGCCTCGTTGACTGACTCCCTGAAGATCTTGGAGAGTCGCGTTCCGTTGTGCGAGCCACCGAGGACCATGACGTACTGGCCTGGTGCCTTGCCTACGAATCCGACCTCGGCCATCCATGCACGACTGCACGAGTTGGCACAGCCACTCATACGGAACACGGTCTCCGAGTCCTTGAGGCCGTTGGCCACAAAGATCGACTCGACCTTGTCCATCAGCTGCGGCAGGTACCTCTCCGACTCGGCCATCGCAAGTCCACACGTGGGGAAGGCGACACACGCGCTCGCGCTCAGCTTGACGCCCGAGTGCTCCCAGTTGTTCATCTTGTACTTGCGAAGATGGGCGTCGATCGTGTCCTTGTCCTCAGGCGCAATGTCCGACACAATGATGTGCTGGTTGGGCGTGAGGCGGAAGTTGCCCTTGTGGATCTTGCACAGCTCGCGCAGACCAGTGCGGAAGGGGTTGCCAGGCTCGTCCTTGACACGGCCGTTCTCGAGCCACAGGGTGCAGTGGTAGTTGCCCTTGTAGTCACGCGTCCAACCGTACTCGTCCGTGTTGGTCTCGAACTTGTACTCCTTGGCATCGGCAAGCTTGTATCCGAGTCGGCGCTCGACCTCAGCCTTGAAATTGGCTGCACCGCCCCAGTGCTTGTCGATCGTGTACTTCAACCTCGCCTGCTTACGGTTCGCGCGGTTGCCCGTGTCGCGCTGGATGAGCATGACAGTTCGGCACGCGTCTAGCGTCTGCTCGGGAGTGACGAATCCAATCACGTCTCCGACTCGCGGGTACGTGGCCTTGTTCGAGTGCGTGACACCCATACCACCTCCGACGGACAGGTTGAAACCTGCCAGACGCTTGGTCTTGGGATCGGCAATGGCAATCAGACCAATGTCGTGCGCGAAGCAGTCCGTGTCGTTGCGCGGTGGCACTGCGATCGCGATCTTGAACTTTCGCGGCAGGTAGTAAGGTCCATAGAGGGGCTCGTAATCCTTGAGCACACCGCCGACCAGGAGCTGCTTGGTGCTGTCCGTCTCCTTGTCGAGCCAGATCTCGTGGTAGGCGTTCATGCGAGGAAGCAGGTGCTCCGAGATGGACTTGGAGAACTCGTAGACATCCTCGTGCAGCTCGGAGAGCGCCGGGTTGGGACTGCACATGACGTTTCGGTTAACGTCACCACAAGCAGCGATCGTGTCGAGCATACTCTTGTTGATGCCCTGCATGGCAGCCTTGAGGTTGCTCTTGACAACGCAGTGGTACTGGATCGTCTGACGCGTCGTGATCTTGACGGTCTGGTTACCGTACTTCTCAGCAACGTCGTCGAGCTGCACCCACTGCTGAGGAGTGCAGACACCACCAGGGATACGGGCACGAATCATGAAGCTGTACGCGGGCTCAAGACCAGCAGCCTTGCGCTCATCAAGAGTGTCACGGTCGTACTGCATGTAAGTACCGTGGAACTTGGTCAGCTGACCGTCAGTCTCGGGGATGGCGCCGGTCGACTTGTCCTCAAGGGCCTCCTTGATCGTACCACGGAGGTAGTTGGACGCAATCTTCATGTGCTCGTTGTTGATTGCCTCAGGCTCAGCCTCAGTGACCTCAACAGTGTCAACACCAAGTGCCTTCCACAGGAGCGGCTCCCAAATCTTGTAGCCGGTCTGAGCACCATCAGCATCCTGGTCGTCACCAAGACCGATAGGGGTCATGCGCGTAGCACCGAGGGTCTCGAGGCGCGCGTCAATGTCCTTTCCGGGCTTGTTGTAGTAGTGAGCGTCCTCAGGACGGGGCCAGTAGTGGCTGTCACCCATGGAAAACACGGAAAAGTTGACCGAGTCTGGCAAAGCACCCGAGTCCATGGCGTGGAGAGCCTTGTAGGTGAATCGACCGTTCTGCGGGGGCTCACCCTGACCGGCAGTCGAGGTGAGGAAAACGACGTTCTTCTCGTCCTTGAGCTCCTCAGTGACCGGGAAGTCATCCATGGCAAGCAAACGAGCGGCAACGCCACGAGCCTTGGCCCTGGCAGCAAGCTTCTTGGCCTGCTTCTCGGCGTTACCGCCATCCGAAGCGAAGAGAATAAGCAGCGGCGGGCCGTCGAGCGAGCCAAGCATCTTCTCGTACGCCTCCTTGGCCTTGCGGCGCTGGGCATCACGGAGACCGGTGCCCTGCGAGGCAGAGAGGTGGTAAGGAAGAGCAGGCTTGGAGTTGACGAGCGAGGTGAAGAGGTTGCGTCGGTCAAGGAACTCCTGGAGCTGCTCACGCAGACGAACACCGTCAAGGCGGAACACTTCAGAGCCGCGAGCCTCGGCGCTGGGGTCCCAGCGGAAGAGGGGCCAGTAGCCCGAGTCGACGGCCAGCTTGGTCTCACGAAGCACGTCGAGCGCAGGCGCATCAACAGTTCGGTAGGGGACGTAGGCAAGCACGATCGAGGGGCCGTCGAAGCGGTCAGCCTCCATGAGCGCGTGAAGCACCTGAGTGTAGTCTGCGTAGACGGCAGTGCTAGCAACGTAGACGTTGCCGTAGTTCATGGCGTAGAGGACGATGTCCTTCTTGCGCTTGTGAGTGGCCTGAGCATCGCGCTTGGTGTAAGGCACGCTGTCAAAGATGATCATGTTGACGTTGCGGCCCGAGGCGATGACGTGGTGGACACCGCTCATGCCGGCGTCGTAAGCCCAAGCGTCGCTGCCGACGATCCAGCGGCTCTTGAGAAGCAGGTTGGAGGAGAGCGCCTTGATCTTCTCGAGCTCAGCGGTGGAGGCAGCCGAGGCGAGGAGGGAGGCGAGCTTGGTGCTCAGTGCAGCGTTCTTCTTTGAGTCCTCCTTGGACACGACCCACTGTGCGAGTGTCTCGTGGAGCTCGGACGACAGACCGCCCTTGCGGAGGGCCTCGTTGATGGCGTTGGTCAACTCATCGCGCTGCTCGAGCTGTGCAAGCACCTGACCGAAAGCGTATTCGGGGCTGCGAGCCGAGGGGTGTGGGTCAGAGTCATCAGAAGGAGAGTTGATGACGGACAGGCGCTCGTTGAAGACCTGCTCAAGCATGAGGTTGTAAGCCTCCTCGTGCTTGGGAACCTTGACAGGACCCGTGGAGACGACCGAAGCAAGCTCGGCACGGGCGGCGAGCTTCTTCTCGTCACCGACAACAAATCCATGCTTGGGCTTGGGCGCCTCAAGGGCCTCGACAATGGAGCCGGCGGCCGTCTTGGCATCACTGGCGTCAACGACACCGAGGGTGCCGCTGATGAGAACCGAGGGCAGAGCGCGCTCAGAGCCCTGGAAGGCGGTGGCAACATCAATGAAGAGGGGGCCAAAACGAGTGGTCTTGCGCACGCTCTGCTCGAGCACGGCGACGCGCTTGATCGAGTCGGGAATCGCCTGGAGAAGACGCTGTGGCAAAGAGGGGCGGACAAGCCGCACGTCGAGGACGGCCAAATCAAAGTGAGGCGAGGTGTAGTCCTGCAGCTGCTCGAATCCAGCGCCAAGGATGATTGCGAGGTTGGTGGCATCGGAGAGACCAACGAGCTGGAATGGCTCGACAGCGTGTCCCACAAGGTCAGCGACCTGCTCGTAGGCAGCATCGATAGCGCTCTCGAGGTCCGCAGCCTCGGTCTCGTCATGCTTGGCGACACCGTTGGAGTGACCGTTGGCAGCGTGGCCGTTCAAACTGTTAGCGGCGTGACCGTTCGCACCGTTGGCCGCCGAGGAAGCGCTCGCCGAGGTGCCAACAAAGTTGGCAAGGTCAGTCTCCGTAACCTCCTCGACGGCATCGGTGGCGTCCTCGAAGAAGTGAAGAACTGCGCGCTTGGCCGACACAGCAATCTTGGTGGCCAGGAGAGCATGGTCGTGGGCCTGCGCGGCGGTGGACGAGTGGACAAGGACGAGACCCGACTGCCTGAGAGCCATGACGTCCGTGTGCTCACCCGAGGTGGCAACATGGAAAACGGTGGGCGTCTTTACCAGGGTGGCAAGGTGGGGCACCAATCGGGTCAGGAACTGCTGGTTGGCGACGGAGAGGACCGAGACGAGGCCGTTGGCAGCGGGCTTGAGCTGGGGGAGGATGGTGCCGATGTCTGCATTCTGGGACACGTGCTCTACCTCAAGGTTGGGCAGGTCTGCTGAGACACGGGAGACTGTCTCTGCGAATGGCGAGGCGCTCTCACCAGCGGGAGCGACCGAGACCAGGATGGCCGAGGCGAGGGACGAGATCCTCGCCACAGCCTGAGATGCGGAGACCGAGGTCATAATGCTGTGGTGACGGAGCGAGAGTAGAGGGTGAGAGAGCGTCGTGTCAGAAATTGGTGACCGCAAAAGCAGCAGCAGCAGCTGCGTAATCAATGATGCTTACGCCTATCACAGGAATCCCACGCTTTTAACTCTTGCAACCTTGTTCGGAAGATATCCGATAGCTGCTTGGTTGGCTGGCTGGCTGGCGGACTGGTGCAGGAAACGCGAGTGGAGGAGCAGAAATAACTCCCTGACTACGTTTGATGAACGACCGCTCAGTATCAAGAGGGGAGTGGTGGCCACACGGGTGTTAGGGGACAGGATGACAGGGGCGGAAAGAGGTCGTGATGGTGGTGGTGGTTAAGGGAGGGAACGGGCAAGAAGGTCAGGTCTGACTAAAGGACCATCCTTCGCACACAATGAGGGAGAGAAAAAATTAGGCGCATCAAGCCAAAGCCAAGCAAGCTTAGGAGGTGGGCTGTATGGTAAGCGGGACCCTCCGACACTCAGTCCAGTCTCAGCCACGAGAAGAATCACCAAACGAGTCACGGTTCACAGCCAGAGAGGGTCCGGACCGGCCAAACAGATTCTTGGGGGAAACAGAATGAGCATGCCTCTGTGTCTGCGCGGGCGCTAGAATCGCGCCAAGTGTGTGTCCGAGTGATTTGGCTGTAAACGCAACACTGCTCTGAGCGTGGGGCGGCGGCGGGGGAGGCGGCAGGCGGCGGGGACCCTCTCTTCTCTTGCAATTGTTTCTTCCTGCCTCGCCGAAAAGCCACCGACCCTGCTGCAATCACTCAATCAGCCAACCTAATCACCGTCAAAAGATAGGTAAGCAAAAGGCAAGCGAACCGATCCCAACCATGTCTCCAGTCAGGGCAAGTCAAAAGTCAGGGCAAGCAAAGTCAGACAGGCAAGTCGGCTCGGCTGAAGCAAGACATTGCTTTCTTCCGGGCTGGCCCACTCTTTTGTTCAATATGCACGTTGCTGCATCTGATTTTTTGTTTTTTGGAGTGAGGGCGCGCAAAGGGTCGAGCACGCAATCCAACACGCATATTTGTTCATAGCTGTCAATTTCCAAAAAATACGAACGACCAAAAAAGCCCCGCCCGCCAATCTGTCCGCCCGTCTTCAACCGCACCGTAAAGCCGCGCCTCTTCTACCACTGAAAGTGAGGTTCAGAAAGAAGGGTTCGGATTGATAATCAAGCACGCGTGCCGCGTAATCTTTCCGATGCCGCCTCGTTCAATCCATATCGTACGAGTCAGCAAGCGCCCGTCTCGGGCACTTCACATTCGCGAGTATGCTGGGGTGAAAGATATGATGCTTGTTTGCTTTGCTTGCTAAAAGTACACATTCATGTCCAAACAAGAGGTGAGGTTGGGTGGGTGGATACATGAAGGGTGAACAGTGAGAGAGAGACGGGCGGTTGTGGGGACGGAGATGAGTAAAGGAATAGTCCGAGTGAGAATACTGTGCGGTAGCCAGGATCATGGATCGTCCTCAGGCATGGACGGCAGCACATTGGGTCCTGCAGCTACACTTGCAAAGCTGCTGCTGTTGCTCGTAGGTGTCCCCGTCGACGGGGCCGTCGAGTTGGGTGCCTCTGGCAGCGGTGGCGGCGGGACATTCAGATGGGTTGGGCTGGTTGGACTGACAGGCGCCGAGAGGTTCATCAGGCTGTCCAGCGCCTGAGACTTGCCTATCGGGCCCAGGCTGCTCTTGCCGGGCCCAGCGCCGCCACCGAACGCTCGCGTGCCCAAGTCGCCCAGTGAAAGTTTGTTTCGCACCCCTGGAAGACTCGGCGCAGACCAAATGTCAGTCAACCCGCCTCCCAACGGCGGCGAAGGAGCAACCCACGGCTCACGTGAAGCCGCTCCTTTCGTCGCTGCTGTGCTTGAGGGAGCGCCCCACGTATCCGATGCGCCAAACAGTGGCGGTAGCGCGGAGGAACCGAACGCGGCGGCGGCACTGTTGCTGCTGCTGCTACCACCGCCGCTGCCAAATCGCGAACCTGCTCCAAGACCCGGCGCCGGACCAAAGTCATCCATGGACGGATCATAATCCAGCGGTCCAAACTTGCCGCTTGACGCCAATCCACTGTCTGTGGTGATTCCGGTCGTTGAAGGCTCTTCAGGTAGCGGCGGCTGCCCGAAACGTGGGCTTGCAGTGTTGAAGAGTAACGGGCTTGTGCTTGCTGCCGAGGCCGTCCCCGCCGACGAAGTAAGTAGTGGCGATGATCCAGCTGCCCCAACTCCCGGTGGAGGGAATAACTGCGAGCTAGCCGATGGGATTGTACCGCTCAAGGCTGCTGCACTCAACGGAATAGCCTGTCGATCTGATCCAATCGGCGACGGCACCGCAGCAGGCGCCTTTGAGAGCGCTGCTGTACCAGCCTGGCGCGCAAGAGGGAAGGCAAAACGAGAAGAGGCCGTTGGAGAATGCTCCACCGATGCGACACCTGTGACTGCGGACGATACCGGA
Organism: Fereydounia khargensis; assembly: GCA_026413255.1. NCBI lineage: Eukaryota > Fungi > Basidiomycota > Ustilaginomycetes > Urocystidales > Fereydouniaceae > Fereydounia > Fereydounia khargensis. The sequence continues at coordinate 60,137 of JAOCZO010000022.1, read as the reverse complement.
GGGTTCTGTGACGAGCCGAAAGGCGGGCCTGGCCAAGCACTAGTGGCATTGCTGTGCAACGTATTCTTGGCCAAGATGGGCGACGCATTGGCGGACGACGCGCCAGGCACGAACTCGGGATTGTATGGGTTAAGTGCCGAGCCAGGCTTGCCCAAGAGCTGAGGAAGCGGCAAGCTCGAGCGCCTTTCTGATCCTGGCGGCGAGACTGCCTGAGTATCTTGAGCAAATCCAGCATTGTCGTGACCATTGGGGTTAGAGGAGGAGAAACCGCCGTAGCCATACGGAGCCGCGTTGTGTAGTGATTCAGGTCCAGCACCATATCCAAACGCCCGTCCGTACGGCACCTCGGCATTGGTAGGATCAAAGATGCTGTTGCTGGTCCCATAGTCCATCTGTGAGCCCCAGCCCGTTGTCGGATTGGCCTGCGCCTGCGTGCCACGGAATCGACTTGCGCCTGGCACAAATGGTCGGAAGCTGCCGTGGAGCAGACTGTTCGCCAGCGGGGCGCCGCCACCGCCACCGGCAGCTCCATTGCCCTGGGAGGCTGGCCCCGATGCTGCTCGACCAGCGTGATTATGAGCGTGTCTGCCACCGCGTCCTGACGGATGACCTAGGGCATGAGGTCCCTTGGCGCGTGGCAAGGTCTGTGAGGGCACAAATTGCGTCGGCCCGCTCACGTGTCGGTTGCCTCCTCGGTGCACGCCGTATCCGCCTCCTCTTCGCCCGTGTTGTGGCCGAAGAGAGGTATCTGCGATCTGCGCACGAAGTTTTTCGATCTCTGCACGAATGCCGGCGAGCTTGGTGTCCTTGAGCATGTCTCGTTCTGCCTCTTTGCTCTTGACGGCTGCCTCAGCCTTCTTGAGCGCCTGCTCTGCGGCTGCGATCTCTTTCGAATCAGCATCCAGCTGGGCGTTCACTTCCTTCTCTTCGTCTTGTACTTGCTTCCGGAGCTCCTCTAATTCAGAAGAAACGGCGGCTTCTTGTTCCTCCCAATCCGGCTGTTCGTCCTCCACGTCCTGGGCTTCTTGGTGGATCTCACGCACGTGGACGGTGGTCTGCTTGATCGTTTCTTGCAGGGCGAGAACCTTTTGCTTGCTGCGATGGTCCGTGGCGCTCATACGGTCAAGTCCGCGCTTGACGGCTTCGATCTCGTGACGAAGGCCAGATTCGGCCTTGGACGTCTCCTTTCTCACTTTGCGAAGTTCGGCAAGTAGCTCGGCTCGGAGTGCCTCAGACGCCTGAAGTTCAGCCTTGAGGAGTGCAACCTTCTGCGGATGAGCACCAGAGTCGGCATCTGAGTCAGTGCTTGTGTGTCCGCCGACGCTTGCGTTGCTCGCGGCTAGCCTTGCCAGTGGTGATGGTGAGGCTGGACGTGCCAAGGAAGCAGCCGTGGTTGCCTTGACGGAAGACACAAGGTTGGCAGAATCTGTCCGGAGTACGGTGTGGGGGAATGCGACAGTGTCCCTAACCTCAAACTGAATGTCATAGTCCGATTCGGGTTCGAGGCCAAAGATGACGACGATGGCTTCATGGGATCCGCGCTCGCCCATGAGCACATGGGGCCAATCCTTGCCATCTACGACCACGTTGACTCGGTCTTCGAACATGACAACCATGGATGACGATTTGTACTCGTTGCGATCCAAGGCGGAATCGGATGCGTCTGAAGCAGAGACCGAGGCGGCATCATCGTCGTCATCCTCAACAGCCGTGGCACCATCGTCCGAGGGCCAGGCGTCGTCATCAGAGGGACGAGGAGCACTATCGGGGGTGTTGGAACCATGGGATGGGCGTCTACTTGAGGTATGCGCAGAAACGCTTGGTGGTGCGCGGAGGCGAATCTTGGTCACTTTACGGTTGAGACTGCGAGTGGCAATAAGCCCCTCCGCAAGTTTGTGTATTGGTGGTTCATGAGCGTGTGTGGGTGCAGGGGAAGCCCGAGCACTAGACGAGGATGAGGTGGAGTCGGATGGCTGATGGGCAGGGTTTCTCGAGGTTGAAGCTGGGGAGGAAGACTTGGTAGACCGTGTGACAGCGTTTGCAGCTGCGGATGCAGCGGAGGAGGTAGCGACAGCGGTGGCAGTGGCGGAAGTCTCAGGCTGAGTTTGGGATAGGGTTCTAGCCTGGAATCGTTGGCGAAGAGGAGTGGTGACCACACCCTGAGGGATGGCACTGAGTGGTGGTGGCCTAATGGACCAGAGGAGCGAGACGGATACGGGAGTGACATCGAGCAGCTCGATGCGATAGGGATGATGCTGATTCATCTGTTTGAGACGACCGGTGCGGATGCCAAGCTTGCGCCTGGATGGATCCCGGCCATTGCTGACGCCCTGGGCCGGAGCAGCGGCCGACCCTTGGGATGGGGCAGGCATGTGGTGGTGGGCGTCCGGCCAGATTGCTAGGGCTTGTGGTCAAAGAGACCTGCTCTTCTCGAGTCGGAATCCACCCTATGTATCGACTGGAGGCAAGGCGAGGAAGAAGTCGAGATCTGTGTTGAGTTCAGCCTCTAATGTGACCGCTAACTCGGCTGTCGTGTCATGGGTTGAAAGGATGCGGAGCAAGGTGGAAGGGGTAGAGCGATACTGTAACTGAGCTGACTGGAGGTTGGATAGCAGAAACGATCCTGAGACAGCGTTAATGTGAGAGAGGCGTGAGAGTCGGCACTGTTGTGAGGTTGTTGAGGAGAGAGTTGGTAAATGGATGGTGGTGACAGCTGGCTGAAACGAATGCTGAGTGCGGAAGAGTGGGAGAGAGGCACGCGAGTGAGTGAGTGAGTGAGTGAGTGAGTGAGTGAGTGAGTGAGTGAGTGAGTGAAGAAGCGGCATTAGAAAAGTGACAGCTGAAAAGAAAGAAAAATCCTAGAAAAAGTCGAAAAGTACAAAGAGTAGGCGGACAGCGCAATTCAGAAACCACTGTCAGGTTAGAGTCGTAGTACCCTTCACAGTGCGGTCGATCTAGAAACGCGGGGAGGCAGTCAGGGCTGTGAGCTCACCCACCAATACAACCAACACCAGCCGCAAGAGCGAACAGTCGGGCCGTCTAGGCGAGCCAAAAAGTGTGGGATAACTGATAATTGGAACGAATGCCTGCCTAATACAGACAAGTCAGACTAAGAAGAATACTGTAATGAGCGGGCACATTCATGCCGGCGGTACCATTCCACAGCACGACACCAACGTGGTATCAAAGTCAAAAAGTCAGTGACGGGAACGAGACAGTACAGTGACTTGCCGGCAAATGCAAGCCGGGCCCGATCGATGATGATCCCATCCAGATGCAGAGAAGCACAAACCGAGGGGCGGCACACGCAAGCCAGCCAGCCAGTCACCCAGCCAGCGAGCAGGCCAGATAGCCATCCACGCCCATTTTGGATTAGAACAGGGTCCTGCCTCTTGAACTGAACAGTCATGCTGACTCAGCAGTCGAGTTAGTTTAGCGGCCCTGTTTTTGGCGCGTTAGTGAGCAGTGATCGGGGAGAGAGAGGGCCAGGTAATGCAAGACGTTGCGCGTCTTTCTCCACTCGAAGATGCACAGAGACTGACTGGCTGGCTGGCTGTCTGACTGACTGATTGGCAGTACACACACACACACACACACACACGCGAGCTCCACACAGCCTGTCTTGACACCTTCCACTACGTCTCTTTGTCGCCCCTCTTCTTCCATCCTATCGACTCGATCGTCTCCAACTTGGTGCAAGGATTGGGAAAAACAGCCTTCTTCGCGACAAACAGAGAATCAACTCGTAACAAGCCTCTCAGCCCGAGCTGAGCTGGATCTCCTTTCCTCCCACTCGATCCCATCTCTAGTAGCAACTCCGACCCTTTCTCAGATCACACCTCACCCGCCATCCCATCAACATGGCTCGTGGAGACGGCCAAGAGCTTGACATCACCGTCCCTTCCGAGGACCCCGTCCTCACCGAGGAGCAAAAGGCCAAGCAGAAGAAGCGCGAGGACGCCGGCCAGAAGGGTCTTCCTCCCTTCGGCGAGCGCAAGGGCGTCAATGGCAAGGACAAGCCTGATGACGAGCTCAGCGAGGAGGATCTCCAACTAAAAAATGAGCTCGAGATGCTCGTCGAGCGTCTCAAGGAGGATCAAACCAGCCTCCACCGACCTGCGCTTGAGTCTCTCCGTACCCTCATTCGCACTAGCACATCCTCCATGACCTCCGTACCCAAGCCCCTCAAGTTCCTCCGCCCCCACTACCCAGAGCTCAAGGAGATCTACGACTCCTGGCCGGTAAGCAACTCGGACAAGTCTCTCTTCGCCGAAATCCTCTCGGTCCTGGCTATGACATATTCCGACAACGGCCAACGTGAGACGCTCCTCTTCCGCCTGAAGGCCAACAAGGTTGAACAGGGCAAGTCTGAGGACCCTGGTCTCTGGGGTCACGAGTATGTCCGTCACCTTGCTGCCGAGCTCGGCGAGGAGTACAACGCCCGTTCAGAACGTGAGGAGGACTCGTCCGAGCTTCTCGAACTCGCAATGCAGGTGGTGCCTTTCAGCCTCAAGCACAACGCCGAGGCTGATGCCGTGGATCTCCTCCTCGAGATGGAGGCCATCGACAAGCTCCCTCAGTTCGTCGACAAGGACACGTACGCCCGTGTCTGCCTCTACATGGTCAGCTGTGTCAACCTTCTTGTTCCACCGGATGACACGCTTTTCCTCCGCACTGCCCACGAGATTTACCGCAAGCACGACCGCTTCACTGAGGCGCTGACGCTTGCCCTTCGCCTTGGTGACAAGCAGCTTATTCGCGATGACTTTGAGGCGCCCAAGAATCCTTCGATGCGCAAGCAGCTTGCCTTCATGCTTGGCCGACAGCAGGTGCCCATCGAGTGGCTCCAGGACGAGGAGGACCCGATCACAGACTACGAGCTTCTCGACTGCATCTACAATACTCACCTCTCGACCAACTTTATCAACTTTGGCAAGGAGCTCAACGTTAACGAGCCAAAGAGCCTCGAGGACATCTACAAGAGCCATCTTGAAAACTCACGCACCAGCCTCAGCACCACGGTCGACTCGGCACGAGGAAACCTCGCCAGCACGTTCGTCAACGCCTTTGTCAACGCAGGTTTCGGAAACGACAAGCTCATGGTTGCTGCGGAGGAGGGCAACTCGTGGATCTACAAGAACAAGGACCACGGCATGCTCTCCGCCGCTGCTTCTCTTGGCATGAGTCTGCTGTGGGACACGGAGATGGGACTGAGCCACATTGACAAGTACACCTACTCGGCTGATGAGAACATCAAGGCCGGTGCACTGATGGCCTATGGAATTCTCCACTCGGGTGTCCGAACAGAGATGGACGCGGCGCTGGCGCTACTCAGCGAGCATGTTGAGAGCAAGAGCGTGCCCCTCAAGGTGTCTGCGATTGTTGGTCTTGGTATTGCGTACGCCGGCTCGTGCCGCGAGGACATTGTGCCGCTGCTGCTCCAACACATTCAGGACGAGACGACACCGATGGAAGTTGCAGCGGTTGCGGCGCTCTCGCTTGGTTTCATCTTTGTGGGATCGGGCCATGGTGAGATCACGCCAACGATCCTGCAGTCGATGATGGAGCGCGAGCCGTCGCAGCTAGACGAGAAGTGGGCGCGGCTGATGAGTCTTGGTCTTGCGCTGCTCTTCCTCGGCTTGCAAGACGAGAGCGATGCGACTATTGAGACGCTCAAGGCGATTGAGCACCCGATTTCCAAGCAGGCGCAGGTGTTGGTTGACATTTGCAGCTATGCGGGGACGGGCAACGTGCTCAAGATCCAGACTCTTCTGCACCACTGCACAGAGCGACTCACGGGTCAGTCTGAGGGCAGCGGCAGCGGCAGCAGCAGCAACAACAATGGCAACAACGAGGAGGGTGGCGATGAGGAGAGCGGCGATGCAGATGCGGACAAGGACAAGGACAAGGCCGAGCCGAACGACCTCTTCCAGGCGTTTGCCGTGATCGGTATCGCACTTGTGGCGATGGGCGAGGATGTCGGCGCCGAGATGTCGCTACGACACATGTCGCACCTGATGCACTATGGCGAGCCGGTGGTCCGCCGGTCTGTGCCGCTTGCGCTTGCGCTCCTGAACCCTTCCAACCCGGCGATGCCGATCCTGGATACGCTTTCCAAGTACTCGCACGACAATGACCTGGACGTTGCGATCAACGCCATCCTGGCTATGGGACTGGTGGGAGCGGGCACGAACAATGCGCGGTTGGCGCAGATGCTGCGACAGCTTGCGGGCTACTACCACAAGGAGCCCGACTGCCTGTTCATGGTGCGTGTGGCACAGGGTCTGGTGCACATGGGCAAGGGCACGATTGGCATCAACCCGTACCACACAGACCGACAGCTTATGAGTCGGACGGCAGTGTGCGGTCTGTTGGCGACGCTGGTTTCGTTCACGGACGCGAGAGGATTTGTGCTGGACAAGTCGCACTGGATGCTCTACTGGCTCGTGTCGGCCATGTACCCGCGCTTCCTGATCACGCTGGACGAGGAGCTCAAGCCGCTGCCCACGTCGGTGCGGGTGGGCAAGGCTGTGGATGTGGTTGGGCAGGCTGGTAAGCCACGTACCATCTCTGGTTTCCAGACACACACGACGCCCGTCCGTCTGGGAACGTACGAGCGAGCCGAGCTGGGCACGGAAGAGTATCTGCCCTACGCACATGTGCTCGAGGGCTTTTCGATTCTGACCAAGAACCCGGGCTACATTAAGGAAGAGGACATGTAGAACAGAGACGAACGCACACTGCTTGTGGTGGAGTGCAATGCCAAGCAATGTAATGCAAAGTGAAATGCGAGTTGATTTGGAGTCTAGGCTACAAAAAGTCGATACCTACGCCGAGCTGGAGGCCCTTTCTGACGGCGTCCGATTTGCGGGCGACGAGGGGAAGACCGGCGTTGAGTTCTACACGCAGTGGGCCTTGGGTGTAGACGAGGCCTAGGCCGGACGAGATGGAGGGCTGTTTGAGTTCGCTGTGGTTCTGTGCGTTCTGGCCTGCGTTGAGGAAGACGTTTGTGGCGAGGGGCCAGTCGCGGATGGGAGTAAAGTGGCTGAGGCCTGCGGCCCAGTATGCGGTGCCGCCGAGAGCGTCGTTCTTTTCGCGGGGACCGAGGCCGTGGATGCGGAACATGCGGAGGTCAGTGGGCCCGCCTAGCTGGAATCGGTCGAGGAGGTGGGTGTCGGTTCCGTGGATGAGGCCAGCGCGGAGGGCGAGGGAGGTGGCGGGGCCGAGGGGGAGGCGGGAGGAGGCTTCGAGCTTGGAGAAGCGGACGTCGCCGCCGAGGCCGGCTAGGGTGGTTGTGACGCGCGTCGTGGTTCCGGAGGCGGGATGTGTGTGGGTTGCGGTGTGGGTTAGGGCGGACTTTAGGCTGGGGCGGGATGCGGCTTGGCGGAGGGCGAGGGAGGCGTCGATGGCGAGGTGCTCGATGCTGCGGAGTGCGGCTTGGTATGCGAGTTGGTGGGTGACGCTGCCGAGTGTGGCTTGGAGAGTGGCGCTGAAGCCCTGTGAGAGTTCGGTGCCGCTGGCCCAGGCGGAGAGGTCGCGCTGGACCGCGTAGGCGCTCAGACTGGCGCTGGCGACGGCGGCGAGCGGGACCGAGAGGTCGAGGTTGAATGCGTGGCGCGTGCGTGTGCCGAACGTCGCGGATCCGCTGAGGCGCTCGGCCCCGCCGAAGAGGTTGCGCAGCTGGGCCTGGACACAGGCGCTGCCCTCGCCGTTGCCGACGTCGGTGGACGTCTTTAGCAACACACGCCCGCGCGGCTTGACGGCGAGCAGGATATCCACGTCCTCTGCACCCCCCGCCGGCGTCGGGAGCAGCGAGGCATCAATCGAGGACAGCACGTCCAGCCCGTCCAGGTCAGCCGCGAGGCTCGACGCCAGCCCCAGAATCGACGACAGCGTCGTAGCCTGCAGCGGCGCCGGATGCTCCAGCCGCCCCCCGTACAGCAGGCGGTTCACCCTGCTCGCCGCGAACGTCGGATCAACGTACGGCCGGCACAGCGAGGCAAGGAACGACGGCCGCAGCCCGCTCACACCGGATATCCGGATCGCATTCAGCCGCAGAATAGGCGACGGCGCAAAACCACCTTGGCTCGTCTGGAGCAGCTCGGTGGCCCGCAGCAGGTTGTGCTCCTCGAACCGCCTTTGTGCTTCCGCCGCCGGGTCTGGTAGCGTGTCCGTGGTGGGCACTGATTCCGGTTCCGCATGCGCCTGGGAAGGGGGAGGGGGAGGGGGAGGCGGCGCTTCAGCCGCAGCAGCAGCAGCCGCAGCAGCGCGCTGCTCGTCGAGACTCTTAAACTCCATGGTTGGCTTGCCGTGCCGTGGTGATGGTGCGGTTGTCGGAAAACGAGCCAAGTGGAGTCGACTGACTGACTGCATTGCATTCATTGCCTTTCGCTCTTTGGGCTTTTTTCTTTTTCTTTTTTTTGGAAAAGTTACGGCCGAGAGGACGACTGAGCCGCGAAGACCCGTCGTTTGTTTTAATTTTCGGCCATCTTCTGGTCGAATGGAAACCACCAAGACACACGATACGACGACGAAAACAGAACAGAGGAGACAGTACAGGGCAGTCAGTACAAGGCAGGCTGCGGTTCTGGTTCTGGTTCTGGTTCAGGCTCATTGTTGCGCGACAATGTTTGTACTCACCGAGGTGTCGGATACGATCCGGCTGCATCCGTCCACGCTGGCCTACTCGACGGTGGACTCGCTGAGCGACCAGATCAACCTCAAGTATGCGAACCGGGTTCTGCACTCGGTGGGGCTGTGTATATCGCTGTTTGACATTCTGGCCGTCTCGGAGGGCAAGGTGCGCTGGGGGGATGGGTGTTTGTACTACCACGTCGTGTTCCGGCTGATCGTGTTCCGGCCCTTTGTGACAGAGGTGCTCGTGGGCCGCATCAAGTCGTCCGACGAGTCTGGTATCCGCGTCAGCCTGGGCTTCTTCGACGACATCTACGTCCCCGCCCACCTCGTCCCCGCACCCTCCGCATTCGACCACCAGGAACGCGCCTTCTTCTGGCTCTACGAACCACAGAACAAGCAGGTCGCCGACGACCCCCTCCTCAGCGCCCCCGAGGACAGAATGTACCTCGACACGGGAGAGGAGATCCGCTTGGTCGTCGAGAGCGAGTCCTTCTACGACGCTGAACCCGGCCCCCCCGTCCCCGAGGGCGGCGAACACCACAAGGAGGTCGCAAAGAGCGACGCCAGACCACACTACTCTATCACCGTAAGTACCACAGCCCCCAGCCCCCAGCCCCCAGCCCAGCGAGCACGACATTCTAACAACAGTCACCCACCCCCCACCGCCACCGCCACCGCCACCGCCACCGGAAACAGTGCTCGATCGCAGGCCAGGGACTCGGTCTCGTCTCGTGGTGGAAAGGCGCCCAGTCTGACGCTCCACCGCCCCCCGCCGAACCACAAGCACAACCACAAGCACAACCACAAGCACAATCACAAGCACAACCACAGCAGCCAGTCGAAATGGACCACTGCCCGCTCGAGTAAACCCCGGCAACCCCCAACCCCTCCGCCCTTGTTTGTACTTTTAATCTCATTCCGTATTTCTACGTTTAAAACATCCAGCAGCCCAAGCTTCAGTACAGTACAGTGCAGTGCAGTAGATCAGATCAAGGAACCACTCGGCGCGCCGTCCACTCTCCCCGTGCGGCCGTGTGCCCTGGCCTGAGCTCGTAGATCGTGCGCTGGTCGTCGGCCAACTTGACCACATCCACGCGCCGCGGCTCCATGACGACCAGGGCAAAGTTGCGCTCGGCCTCGGCGAGCTGCTGGCGCTGCTCCTCCGTCTCTTCCCCACCGGGCTGCGGCAGCTCGAGTGGCCAAGGCGAGTTGGTCGCGTCCTTGGGGCGCGCACTGGCGAGCGCCGCCTCGCCCGCCGGGTGGTCTGAGCCCGGCGTGGGGCGGCAGAACGAGGCGAGCAGGCCTGCGTTCAGCTTGTTAAAGATCCGAGTGCGCTCCGCGTCCCAGTCAAAGCGCTCCGTCTCGGCCACACCCGGTGCGTGGGGCGGCGAGAGGCGCTCGAACGGGAAGCGCGCGCGCAGAGCATGCCCAGCGCGCGGCAGGACGTGCAGAGTGCCAGAGATGCGCAACTGCATCTGCGCCGACTCGATCCACCATGCAATCTCGCTCTCCCCGCCGCGCGACCCGTCCGTCCCCTCGGCCCGCAGGCCAGACTGCGACGTCAGCTGCTCCACCTTGGGCGTGCGCACGTCCGTCGTCGTCAGCAGACACGGGCTCGACCCAAACGCCGGGTTCTGCGCCGCCACACCACCCGCAGCCTCCCCGTCACGTCGCTCGTTGACAAAGCCGCGGTGCACGACGTACCGCACGTGCGGCTTGGCGGCATCGTGCACCGAGCTCGGCGACTCGACGGTCGACAGCGCATAGTACAGGATCGACTTTTCGTCCTTAATGTACTTGCTGATGCCCTCGGCAATCAGCTGCTTCCATTCAGGCTGCGGCGACGCCTTGTTCGCTCGGCTCAGGTTGTCGCCGTGCGCCTGCCCATCTCCCGCACGGCCGCTGCCGCTGCCACCACCAGAGCTGGAGCCAGAGCTCTCATTCGCATTGCCCACGACCGCGCCGACGCGCTGCCCATCAGACCCACCGCTGCCGCTGCCGCTGCCGCTGCTTGCTTGCACACCACCACGCGCAGCCAGCGCGTCACGCAACTGTGCGAGAATGTCAGTCTCCACGTTGCGTGCGCGGACAGCTTCTGGGTCAATGTCAAACACGCGCGCCAAGTCCTCGAGCGTTTTGGCCTGGGCAATCCCGGTACGAATGGCCGAGAGCTGGCGCTTGGAGACCATGCGCTCGCGCTGGGCCTCCTTGGGGATCGAGTCGGATGGCTTGAAGGCCAGCTGGCCGAGACAGTACTTGGTGTTGCCGAGCGGGTTGTTGAGTGCCAGGGCGTAGGTGACCCACTTGGGCGCCACCGTCTCGGGGACGCTGAGGTTGCCCTCGCGGCGGAAGCAGGAGGGATTGGCCTCTGCGCCACGGGCAATCATGGTCGACGTGACGCCAGTGAGGTCCTTGATGCCCGAGGCGACCTGTGCGTCCCAGCAGTCGCCGTTCGAGACGACGGGGATCTTGCGGCCCATGCTGCGGGCGATGCGCTGGACGTGGTCCACAATCTCGCCAAGGCGGTCGAGCAGAGCGGGCTCGCGTGGGCGCATGTCCTTGGTGCGGCAGTGGACGGTGAGGCACTCGATTGCGCCGGTGCGCACGATCTGCTCGACGAGGCGGAGCGTGTCGTCCTGCTTGGGGAGGAGGCGGATCTTGCAGGTGACTGCGACGTGGGTGGGCGCAGCGCGGCGCATGGCGCGGAGAATGTCGCAGAGCAGATCCGGGGTGTAGAGGAGGTTGGCGCCCATGCCGGCGTGGGTAGAGAAGGGTTTGGGACACCCGCAGTTGAGGTCGATGGCGGCCACGTCGTCGTGCGCGGTGACGATGCGGACAGCCTGGGCGGCCAGGTCCGGGTTGGAGCTGCCGACCTGGTATACGAGGTAGGGGCGCTCGATAGGGTGGCACGAATAGATTAGCTTGTCGTCCTTGAGAAACTCGACGACGCCCGTGGTGGGGTGGACGCGACGCTCGGTGCCGATGATGGCGCGGTCGACAATCTCTGGGCCCCAGACGAGGTCAGCGCCATACTCGAGGGCGAGGAGGCGGGTTGGGAGGGTGCCGATACGGACCATGGGGGCAAGGAAGATGCCGTTCTCGTAGCTAAGCGGGGAGGTGCTGAGCGGCAGGGGCAGGGACAGGGGCAGAGCGGTCTCGGCGGGAGTCTGGGCATGCATCTGAGGCTCGCCGTCGTCGTACTTGGCACGCTTGGCAGGAGGAACGCTGCTCATGGCTGAGAGCGGTGTGGGGATCTGTGCGACAGAGGGCATGCTGGTGCTAGTGCTAGCTGGCAGGGCGTGGGAGAAGAGTCGTGGAGCTGGTCGTGTGGCGCAAAGTCTAGGTCTAGTACTGGAGATGGTGAAACGGAGGGCAGCGCTGGTCAAGATGTGAGGGCTGATATTCATGGACCTGAGAGTGGGGGAAAGGAGGAATGGAGGGGGCTACTCTCAGGTGCAGGTGCAGGTGCAGGTGAACGTGATGTATGGTGGTTCGATCTATGCCCGTGGTTTGGTTAGGTTATCGCGAGCGGTGAGGTGAATCAGCGTTCCGTCAGCGTCACTGAGGTGTGGAGGAAAGTGGGAAAAGGGAGGTCGAAGCGGCGTTTGTAGTTTTATACAGTATTTTTCGTGGTTTCTTTATAAGAATTGTCTTTTGCCTGAGCTGTGCGGAGCTGTGCTGTGCTGTGCTGGCAGCGCTGCGCCAACGAGCTGAGCGGAGCCGCAGTATCGAATGTGATGGTAGCAAAGACACGACTCAGCACTCCTGGACCGACACTCTATGATCACCGTATCTATCCGACTCGTGGGAAGGAAGAAAGAGAGAGCCAGAGCTTACTGCAAGTTACAGTGGTCTGTGGGAAAGGGAAAGGAAGGGAAACCTGTCGTGAGCAGGACGACGCGGTGGGCGTTCATTCGGCCGACAGAGCAGAACGCGGCGACCCCGTCCGGTAACGGGGGGAGGCGGAGGCGGAGGCGCTGTGGGACCGGCAAAGCGAGGTTGTGAGCCGGAGAGGGCTGCTGCGATTCCATTCCATTCCATTCGACCACGACCACCACTGCGATGCTGGATACCATCTACATCTGTCGGCACGGGTTCCGTATGAACTGGGTGGGCGGGGAGACGTTCTGGCCTACGGGGCGGCCACGCGATCCGGTGCTCACTGCGCACGGGCAGAACCAGGCGCAGGCTCTGGCCGAGTACATGGCCGCGCTGCCTGAGGGGGAGCGGCCGGAGCTGATCGTGAGCTCGCCCTACTACCGCTGCCTGCAGACGGCCGCGCCGACCGCGAAACGCCTGGGTATCCCGATGGTCTGCGAGCCTGGCGTGGCCGAGTGGTTCCCCCCCGCCCCCAAGCACACCGGGCTCCATCCAGCCCCGGCGTCCGCTGCCACCATGCAACACCATGTCCCCAGCCTCGGCGCGCCCGCCATCGCTTGGTCCCCTCTCCTCTACCCGGACAGCGCCGGCGAATCCCAGCAAGCCCTCCACGCCCGTGCACACGCCATCCTCCGCCTCATCCAGCACCGCTGCACCCACCTAGGCTACCGCCGCATCCTCATCTGCTCACACGCAGCCACCCTCATCGCCCTAGGCCGCGCTCTCACACAAAACCCAACCAAACACATTGGCGCAGGAACCGCTACCCTCAGCCTGTACAAACGCACAGCATCAGTGCATGACCTCGACTCGGCCCCGTGGACACAGGTGCTCAACGCTCACGCCGATTTTCTCCCCAACGGCACGGAACGCGACTGGAGCTTTAGCCACGTCCCCGATAATGTCACTGAACCCGGGATGGGCATAGACTGGATCGATGAGGAACGGCCAGCACAACCCAGTGACACAAGTGCGCCGCCAAGCAAACTCTAGAGAGATACAGTACCAATTACCCCTTCAAGCTCTCCCAACACACACACACACACATGTACTTTTAGCAAAGCGACCGGTTCATCCCGTTGCATTACCAATTGTCACATAGAAGGAAAAAAAAAAAAAAAAAAAAAAAAAAAAAAAAAACGAAAAAGGGGGAAACAAAGAGGCATCTGAAGAAACAACAAGATGCAAGGAGGGCAAGCAACGTCTCTCATGGCTCCACCGCCTCTGCGTCCGAGCCCGCCAAGATCTTGGACGGCGGTGGCGTGGGTAGTCCGACGTCTGCAGAGCCCACGCCCGTCACGGTGTTGCTCTTCGTCATTGGCGCCGAGCTCGGTGTCGAGTCCGCCGCAGCCACGCCCGCATTGTGCTCTCCGTGTCCGACAGCGCCAGTGCTCGAGGCCGCCTTCTGCATGGATGCAGCCCCAGCCGCTGAGTTGGATGATGGGGCGAGTGAGCTTGCCGGCACAATGGACGACCCAGGTGCGACAGGCACCTCGAGCTCTGGCAGTGGCGCGGGCAGCGGTTGCTCGCTGGCGTTGGTCGTGATCGTGTTTCCTGCCGAGGCCCGTGGCTTTCGAGCCCTCCGCAGCGGGCTCGAGCCGTCGACGGCCTTGCGTGAGGGGGCAGTCCGACTCCTACGCAGGCCGCTCGCACCGTTGGGGATCACCGCAGCCAGACCCTTGGACGACTGGGACTGGGACTGGGACTGGGACTGGGACTGGGACTGGGCGGTGGCATCGGATGCCAGCGTCGCAGCTGCCGCCGGTCCCAGAAGGTCGTCCCCACTGGGCAAGGGCAAAGGGTCGTCGAGGCCGAGGCCCACTTGAGCGTCCTCCGCCGTCCTGCGGCCTCGACCAAAGGCGCCCCGCTTGCCGGGCGACTTTTTGGGCCGAGAGGTAAGGCTACGCATGAGCCGAGCACCTCCACCCTCGTGTGCCTCGAGCTCGCCCTGATCCTCATCCGAGTCGGATGGCTGGATGAGCTGGTCGTCTGGCAAAGGCTTGGACACGGCAGTGAGCTCGTCTGGGTTAAAGTTGGTTGGCGGCGGGGGCGACATGCCAAGCACAAAATGGTCCTGGTTGTCGATGAGAAACTCGAGCACCTGGACAGCGAGCTTGTGCTCTGTCGCAGACTGGACGTGAGAAGGGTGGGAAAACATGCCGGGCTGGAAGATGACGGCGAGATTACTCGAAGGCATCAGGTTCTTGTCCGACTTTTGCGCAAAGACGGCAAGAAGGTCGAGAACATAGAGCAGGAGATACTGGTTGGCTGGAGGCATGCTCGAGATGAGGAGGCGGTAGGTGCGGATGGCACCCTCGGCGTCGAATGGCTCCTTGGCCATCACGTTGCGGAACTCGGTGTAGAGGTCGAGTGGTACAATGGGCTCTGGCATGTGGTTAAAGTACCTTCGGAGGACGCTTGCCGCGTCGTGGACACTGTACTTGGTCCAGTCGACCGACTTGCCGTACTGTCGGGCGGGGGCGGGGGCGGCGATTGTCAGCACAAAGGTGTAGGAGGGAGCAGGGAGCAGGGAGCAGGGAGCAGGGAGAGAGGGGACTCACTCTTGGTGGAGTATCAAATGTCTCTTGGAGCTCTTTCATGCGCTTTTCGGATCCAGCCTTGCGAAAGACGCCCTCGACCTCGGTGGCTGTGAGAGAGATGAGTGTGCTGCGGCAAGGCGAGATGGGGGATGGAGACTTACCATTCTCCTTGAGGTAGAGGCCCATCTTGGCGACAATGACAGGTACATATCCCCACACGTACTGGTGTCCGTCGTCGCCGGCCATGCTGATGGCGACGCTTGCATACTTGAGGGACTGACGAAGGGGGACGCCAAAGACGCGGTGTTCGTTGAGTTTGCGCTCCCTGCCGGGGAGGCGTGTCTTTGTGAATGCAGACCACCAGGCTCGGAGACTGGCCTTGGTGGAGGCCTGTTCATCTGAGGGCGACATGCGGGAGCGGGAGGGGAGACGGGTCTGGCTCGAGCTGGCTAGGGATGAGTGTTCGCCCATGGCCGAGTTGCTGTGGAGGGAGGCTGCACCCCTCGAGGTGGATGCTGCGAGTGGGACGGGCATTTGCGAGGCGGGGCGGGGCGGGGCGGCGCGGCGCGTATCGTGACTGTGGTGCGTTTTGCGGAACAGGAACAGGACCAGAATGGAATAAATATATGGGGGGTTAGATAGAGTAACTTGGGCCGTTGTCCGTGTGGTGGATCTACTGTAATGTGCGGGTGCGGGTGCGGGGCAGGCGGATGGGAATTTAAATAATGTGCTGTACGCTAAGTTGGGTGGTAAAAGGGTGGTTTCGTTCCTTGCGGATGGTATCTGGAGGATGGTAGGGTAGGGTGGCGTAGGGCAGCGTTGCGCAGGGAAAATGAGGCTGGGTATGACGCGCAACGCAATGGATGGAGAGAGGGAGAGATGGTGGTTGTCAATGAGCAAGCAGAGTACTGTACTGTACTGTACTGTACTGTGGTAGATGGGACGTTGGCCGGGGCTTGCTGTGCTTTTTGCTTTGCTCTGCTTTTGCCTTGCTGCGTGCTGAGTGAGTGAGTGAGTGAGTGAGTGAGCGTGTTCTGTTTAGGGGAGCAGCGGCACACTCTCGGTTACGGTACTGTACGGTACGGTGCGGTACAGTGCAGTGCAGTGCAGTCGAGTGGCCCAGGGGCGAGCCAAGTAAGTGGGCGAGCGAGCAAGCCGCGTCTGCTGCGTACGGTACTGGTACGGTGCGGTACTGTATGCAACGGCAAGCTGACGCTGTAGAATGACCACCAGACGCAGCTGCATACAGTACAGTACAGGACAGTACTGTACAATACAGGATAGTACAGGACAGGGCAGAACCCAAACGTCAATCGAGGCGCAGTTGGCGTACGCTGCGGATGTGATGCATCTTGCGCACCACACGCACGCACGCACGCACGCACGCACGCACGCACGCACGCACGCTCGTCTACCGAGATTCCGGACGCACGCCAGGCCAGCCAGCATGATCCTCGTAATACAGTAACAGAGATACAGTACAGTACAGTACAGTACAGTACAGTACAGTACAGATCAGTATGGCTACCACGCCGAGGCGGGCGATCCAAAATCTAGGAATCTAGGGTCGGCCCCTCGACTTGGCAAACTTCCCCCCCCCCCCCCCACCCACCCTCGTTTTTTTTTTTTTCCTTACGAGCTGCACAGATCGACCCTCTGCTGAACCACGCACTGAGCTGAGATTCGTTACACTCGACTAGACTGTATCTACCGTACCCTGCACGTCTTTACACGGCAATCTTTTTGGCTGACCGCGACGGCTGCGTTCTCGACCCCACGGCTCGTGGCTTGGCACCCTCCGCCTTGCCCTTGGCCTTGCCCTTGGCCTTGGGCTGGGGCTTGCCCTTGGGCATGGGCTCGGACTTTGCCTTTTTGCTCGACGGAGCGGATTCATCGTCCCCATCCCCGTCCTGTTTGCGTTTGCCGTCGTCGTCTTGCGTCTTGGGCTCAGGCGTACCCTTCTTGGCCTTGTTCTTGTTCTCCCCCGTATCCTCATAGTCCCCGCCCTTTGCTTCGTACCGCCGTGCAAGCTCGCCCGCCTTCCAGGCAGACCAGGATCCCTTCCCGCCTCCCTTTTCCATCTGCAGCACCTCTATCCACCACCCAAGCAGAGCCAGAGGCGTCCGCGTCAGTCGCCTTGTTTCGCTCACGCTCACGCTCCCGCTCCCGCTCCCTGTCGCTGCTCACCCTTCTTGGCCTCTTCTCGCAAATCTGGTCGTGTAGGCTCGCCCTTGGATGATACCATCTTGTCGCTGTAGAGTGGCGCTGTTCAGTACACGTTTCCTTGCTCCTGCTTTTGCTCTCGCTCTTTATATACTCTACTGTACTGTACTCTACTGTACCGTAGCGAGCGCTCAAGTAAATGTCGTCATCCAGCAAAGTACTGGTACGGCACTGTGCTGTACTGCACTGCACAGAACTGTACAGAACTGTACAGTATAACACCGCAACCCAATGTGGAGGTCGCAACATCAGTCATCCATCCAACCTCAAACACGTCTACGCATCTCTCTCTCAAGCCTTCTTCACTAGCCTCATCTCTCTGAATGTGTGTCATGCCCCTAACTACAGGTCAAAGCACGACTGGTGGTATACCTGCCCGTTGCGGAGCACAAAGATCGGCTCGTTGGCCTTGTCCTCGCCTCCCGCCATCTCACCTGCCTCGCCCTCCTGATCCGAGTCCTGTTCCTCATCCTCCCCTCGTGAGCCCGTGCCCTCGTTGATCCGCAGAGAGCCAGACGACGACGAGCGAAGCATGTATCCGCCCCCTTCGCTCATCTCAACGCTTGTACTTGGCCCCGCCGAAAAGTAGTCGTCGATCCCATCGTCGCCGCCTCCGCTCGTGTCCGAGTCCCGCACCACCGCCTTGCCCTTGTGCAGCGTCGGCGAAGACAGAGGTGCCGCCTTGTCGTCATATGGACTACGCGGTCGACGGTGCAGCGGAGTCGCTGGCACGCTCAGCGACACTGAGCCGTTTCGCAACACCCTTCGTCGCAGGTTCTCGTCCGCAGTACTTGCTCGCCGGCTGCCTGCCGCCGAGTCCGCCTCGTCTTGCTGCTGCTGCTGCCTGCCGCCACTGCCCGTGCCTGTGCCTGTACCCAGGGAGCGAGAGGATGGCTCCTCCACCGAACCACCGCCCATTGTCCCACGCTTACTGCCCACAACAATCAGCCCACATTTTCCACACCTGCTCTGCCCACTCGCTGGGCGCCAGCCACGCTTGCGCTCGATGTTGAGACGTCGGAACTGGTTGAACGTGTCTCGGTCAAATAGCTTGTTGGTGATCCCAAGGAGGTCCGATCGCAGTCGATATGCGTCCAGCATGCCTTCCAGCACTGCTCGCACCTCAGCATAGTATTTCGCCAATGGCTGCGCCGAGCTGGTGCCCTTCTTGCCCTCTCTCTCTTCTCCAATCAGCCGCTTGAAAAGAGTTGGGAACGAGACCGCCTCCGCGGCCGTGGACGAAACGAGCGCCGAAAGCGTGTCCTGTACAATCTCTCGTGTCTTCTCAAGCGCAGTAGAGCTGGTATCGGCCTTGGCTGCATGCAAAGTCGAGCTGTGGCACGCCAAGTCGTGCACGAGTCGCACCAGACTACGGAGCAGCCGCAACCACACCTCGTCCGTGTCCATCATTGGCACGGCCATAGTGCGACCCCGGCCATGCCCTTTGGCCGGCGATCCATACAGGCTGTCTTCGTCGTCGCTGTCGTGGCTCTGGAAACGATTGGCCCGCTCAATGCAGAGGCGGACAGCCATCTGCACCGTCTTACGCACGCCATCAAGCAGCTTGTCTTCGTCTTCTTCCCAACTCAAGCCCTTGCTCGAATCCCGAGCTTGCTGATCGGCCTCGGCCTTTTGTCTGTCGCGGAGCAGAGTTCCCAGTGTGACAGCCGCGTTTCCTAAGATTCCGTCCAGTTGGTCAAACGCCTCTGCAGGTCGTCCAAGACGATCCAAGCACCAAAGGATCGCATCGCCATTGACTGCCTTATCTCCAGGTTTTGCCTCAGCTTCCGTCTGACGCTGCTCACATATTGCAATCACGATCTCGAGGTCAAAGAACATGGGTCCGCGGGCGTCCAAGTTGCGCACAATGCCGTCCGGGTCGTGATAGCTGAGCAGGCTGATGAACAGTTCACGACTAGCCTCATCGAGATGCTCCGCGGATGCAAACATGGGATGGTGGTCATCCAGGTCACCCTGGCCTTCACCTTGCTGCTCTTGACCTCCCTTAATCTGGCGTGCGTCTGCTTCTACCAGCAAGGGCTCAAAGAAGCACCTCAGGAACAGTAGCAACTTGAGCTCGTCAACGCCCTGGAGTGCCTTGATCACCTCTGCGTGGTCGTCAGGAAAGAAACGATCCAGCAGCTTGACTGTCTTGAGCGCGCCGAGGTCGAGAAGCCCATCAATCGCGCCTACCAGCAACTTGTGCAGCTGAGGAAGCATCTGTGCCCTCTGCTTCGAGCGAGCCGCCTTGACGAGGCATTCCTCGATGTGCGAGAACGTCTCTGGCCCTGCCCTCAGCAGATCGACGCCGGTGCGGCGATCCGAGTCAAAGTCCCGGAGAAACATCGCCAAGAGTCGATCCCATCGCTCATCCTGTCGGAAAGCTGACTGGAGGATGCGGTCAAATCCAGCCAGCTCAAACTCACAGAGCCGTTGTTCATCATAGCTGGGCCTGTACGTGGAAAGGAGATACTCTGTAGCAAGTTGTCGGTCCTCGCGAGTCGCGGCAAGCGCCAACAGCTCTTCGTCCAGAGACATGTCCGGAAATGTCTCGGGGTTTGGGATGGAAAGTGAATGCAACAAAAAGCTGACATCTGCAGAGCTGAGCCTGATGAATTGTGGGTACTTTGGTGCGTTGCGGGCGATGAATATGTTGATAAAAGTTCGCGAGAGTAGATCCAACGTGAACGTCTCGTCACTTCTGTCCATCTCAAGTTCGTCCTGCTGCACTGCGAGAGAATCCCTTGCCCTAGCATCAAAGGACATTGATCCAGATCGTGTGGGCTTGGAGAGCTCGAGCAGGATATCGACAATCAGTTGTCGACTGATGCGTTTCCCGATGAGGTCCTCATCATCCAGGAACGGATCCTCAAATGCGACATCAAGCGCGTCAAGGAACGCCTCGGCGTCGAGCTCGAGGAAAAGGCGGAGGTACGGATAGATTGGCTCGGACGATTCTGCATCAGCCATTGTCTCTTCGTCCTGAGCTTCTGCGTCACCTCGGATCTGGGCGGTGCTATCGCTCAAGAGATCTGAAAGCACCAATCGTCCCCCTTTTCCTGGTGGCCAAATCATGCATCGCCCAGAAAAGACAAACGAATAGACAGACGTCTTTGCTGCATTCGCCCGCTCTTCCTCAGCGATGGGTTCCTGACTCGGGTACTGATGGCCTGTGAGGATGACTGAAAGGTACGAGAACGTCTTGTAGGCATCTTCAAAGTCCTGCTCGTCACCCTCGTCAGTATCAAAGGTGTTATCCAGATCGCCCACCTCGCTGGCAGCTTTCGACGACTCGTCCTGGCCTACGCGCGTGCGTGAGCACAAAAGCTTCGCCTGGACTCGGCGTCGCACCCGCAGAATCCGCTTCAGAGGCACGAGCAGCTCAATGATTGGGGCCACGTAGTCCTCTAGGGCAGCATTGTATACATAGATCATGGCATCAAACAGTCTCTGGTCAATGCAGAGCGAGAGAGCCTGGTCTAGATCCAAGCTCTTTGGATCGACATGCCAGATGATCTGTTCGGCCAAGTCGTACTCCTCCTGGCGCTTGCGGAATTCCACAAGTCGCTGTACCACGGGGATGGGCAGCGTTCGAAGCTCACCGGAGACAATGAACTGCTCCATCTGACCGACAAAGATGCCCTCTATGCCGTTCTCCTCGTACTTGTCGTAAAGTACGTTGAACATGTAATCGAGGTCTCCTAGGGCCAGACAAGCGCGGGCACACGAACGAGCGAGACCCTCAAACAAGGGCGTGCGATCCACGCCTCGACCATCTGGCGTGATATGAGTCGAGTCTGTCAATCTGTCGGGAGAAAAGGCGTATTCGGTGGAACCAGTCATGAGCTCCCGAAGCTTGCGACCAATGAGCTCCTTGCGCTCGGTTGCACTGGAAGGCAACCCAACGGCTGAGCCGAGTGCATTGTCCTGGAAAAAGACCGTGGCGAGGTCGATGGCTGAAAGGACATCGCCTTCAGACACGTACGCCAAAAGACGATCGGCCCATGAGAGGAGCGTGCCAACTACGAGCTCGCTATCAGTGAGGAAGAAGGCCTTTCCTTTGGACACACGGACACTGTGGCTGATAGCCCATGATCGAGGCTGTTGTGTTGACTGTCTAGGACCAGTGCCGCGTCCGTTGACTCTTGTCCCAGGGGTAAGGTCTTCACGGTCATCATGCTGCTCCTCTTGCTGTTGATCTGGTTCTTCTTCGTCATCCTCGTGGTCGCTTTCGAGCCCAAGGACCGAATTGTACCATCCGTGCTCAACCAACCGCGAAGCGACAGTCTCAGCACTTCCGTGTACCATGCGTTCAGTGACGCGGCCGACGCGACAGTCGAAGAGGGCCAGCCCGATCTTGGAGACAAGCATCAGGAGATCGGGGCTGAACCACTGCATGGCTAGGATATCATCCTTTTCCTCAATACCTTCACGGCCCGTGAGCTCAATGACCTCAACCTCTTCGTTGGGAGCCACCAGCTTGGCGTCGGAATGCTCAGAAGCGGACGGGTGGCGCTCGACTGCCCGAGCTACGAGGCGTATCATGTGCAGTCGGTTGCCGAAGGCGAATGCCAGCACGGGATTTGTTTGACGAGTCTGGCTTCCATCCTGTTCGGTGCTCGCTGGGAACCACGCGAGGCAGCCTAGGAGAGATGGCGATGGCGATGTGGAAGGGATTTCCGTTTGTGCTAAGGGATAGCCGTCTCCCGGTGTTGATGGACCTGACGGTTGGCTGGCCTTTCCCGGATCTGATGCAGATGTACTGTTGCCTTTCTTGGGCCTGACTTTGCGGTACCATGTTCGAGCCGCAGGCTTGAGGCCAACGAGAACCATCTTGCTCGGCGTCAGGAGCGCGATGAAGTGGTGTTGGTCGGCGAGATGTGGCGATGGACCTAGCGGCAAAGGTGTCAAGCCAAATATGGTACTGCGTTTGGAAGCGGCCAAACCGAGCTCTTCTTCGTGTTCATATTGCGGATAGCGGCCGAGGAGCCGCAGGGTATCATTTGAGCTCACACCAAGGATCTTTCCTAAAGCGTGATAAAAGCCGAGGCCCTTGTTGTCACCGCTCACAATAGCGGTATGCCGCAGCCCGACAAAGCCGAGGTGGACAATCTTGGAGCCACGGAGGTGTCCTTCCTTCTTGCCTGCTTTGACGGCATCGAGCGGTACGGGAGGTACGTGGCGTGCCGCCCTAGTTGGTCGTGAGAGATCATAGAGGTAGATGTGTCCACTGGCGTGGCCAACGCCAAGGAAAGTGTGATCGGAGGAGAATGCAAGTGCAGTGACAGCACCGGCCGGTGTAGCCATATCATCCGAGCCGCAGATGCATTTGATATCTTGTGAGTACTCGAAGACGATTGCCTTGCCGCCGCGAGTGCCGACAGCAACCAGCCCACCAGCCACGGCCAGCACGGTGGCTTCAAGACGTGCTCGCTTGCCTTTGGATGGACCGTTCTGTCCGGCATAGCGCGAGCCTGGAAGCGGTCGGTATACGAGACTTGAGACTTTGCGAAGGGCTGACCACCGGACAAAGTCGCGCCTCCATTCGCCATCATCTGACCCGACCAGCTCCTTGAGAGGAGCAAATTGCGAGCCTACGAGAGCGTCCCCACTAGAACTTGGCGGTTCGCGGCCGCCAAAGTTGGACGCGATTTCGTCAGAGCGCAGCGTCGACGTTTCTGGATCCTTTCTCGCAGAGGCTAGGCCGACTCTTTCAGAAGAGGGTCCAGGAGTGGGACCATACGGAAAGGAAGTTCTTCCTTTCCTCCTCTTGCGTACCGAGCCAGTCCCGATGCTGAAGGAGATGGAGCTAGTGCGTGACCGAGGCGCAGAGGACTCCGATGGTGGTGTCTGGCCAACAGGCGCCCCACCGGGAAAGAGGAGCTCGAAGGGGATCGGCGAGCGCTGGTGGCGAAGAGACGAGCTGGATGAGGTGGAGGTGGGTAGTGTTAATGACGAATGTCGAGGTAGCGCAAAGCTGGCGGCTGAAGGGCCGAAGGAAGAGCGCAGCCGTGAAATGGAAGGATAGGCCGAAGGGCGCTGTGGTGTTGGTAGAGCCGAGACGGAAGACAGGCGGTTGGCAGTTGAGCTCGAGGCGGAGACAGATCGCGGCGTGCTGTGCATCGGTGGGGGGCCAGAGAGACGGGCACGGGCGGAGAGGTCGGGTGATTGGAGGCGAGTGTCGTAGCTCATATCCTGGGGTACTGATTGCGGATAGACAAACTCTTCCTCGTCATCATCGTCGTGCTCACTCTCTTGCTTGATAGCCTCTGGAGGAGTGGACGTAGATGCATATTGATCTTGGGACTGTTGATTGTCGTCCTCATCATCGCTGCCGAGGATCTCGCGCATCTTGGCGTCATAACTATCTGCGTCGCTGCCTGCACCTTTCGCGCCATCCTCGTCCGCGTCGTGTCCAAGCAGCTCTTTCCTCCTATCGATGCCCGTATAGAAGAAGGATTCATCATTGTCATCGTCATCATCGCCGTACTGGCTATCGTTCTTGGACACTGAATGTTGACCGTTGGAGACGCGGCCTTTAATCGTCTCGATGCTGGCTTCGGGTGGTAGATGCCTGTCGTCATCATCCTCACCGATGAGGGCAGCGAGACTTTTGTTGTACCTTTTCTCGTCCATGGACTGGTCCAAGTCGGTTGCATCTCTGGAGTGCGAATCGTGCCATGGATTGCTGCCATTCGGATGGTCTGCGCCATTGCCGTTGGACTGCGGTGGGCGACTGCCGCTATGTTGCGACGATGCTGTGGTCATGGCCGGCCATGCTTTGGCAGATCAAGCAAGAGGGGAGATGAAGGTCGTCGGAAGGAAAGGCAAGCCAAAACCGAGAATGAATGAAGAAGAAGAAGAATGAGGGAGGCTCAGGTTGAGAGTCAGTCAATGCCGTCGTCTGTGTCAGAACGAAAGTGTATCACAAAAGTTGAAGCGGCTTTCTCACACGTACTGTAGTCTCACACGCACGCACACACACACACGCACACGCTGACGCTGACGCCGACGAGAAGTGAAGCGAGATGTGTTTGGCCTGAGCGCAGCCCATCCAGGCCAGCCAAGCCAAGCCAACCAACCGGTCTAACTGACAGACCCTTGCTGGCCCAAAGACGCGCGTGTCGCTCAACACGGCTGTTCCGGGCGAGACGAGGCCAGACCGACAAAGCTTCTTCTTTGGCGCTCTGTCGCGCTCAGGATGGGGTCGCAGGCCGGAAATGCCGACCAAAGCGCCGAGCCGGAAGAAGGCCAGCCCAGTCAAAGCCAAGTAAGCTTAGAGTAACGATCCCCAACAAACCCAAGCGAGAAGAACCGGGTCACGCAGCGACGGTTCGGGTCGACGCAGTGCTATATTTGTTGTACCCCATTCAAGTTCACATTCCCATCACCACCTTTACTACTATCACCATCATATCGATCGTGTGACTGTCGGATCGAAGCCGATTCCCAGTCATTTGGATTTGGATTTGGACCCCTGGACCCGAACTTGACAACGGGCGGCGTAGCAGCGTCGCAGCAGCGCCATGGCCCATCTCTACCCGCATCTCCGTATCCATCAGGTGTTTGGGGCCAACACGGATGTGGGCAAGACCATCTTCTCCACCGCCCTCTGCCTTGCCTCAGCCGCACTGCCCCTTGACGCCTCTGCTGCTCCGCCTTCGAATGTGCTTGCCGCAGCCTCGCAGCGCCTTGGAGAGCAGGTCCACTACCTGAAGCCCGTCTCGACCGGAAACCTGAGCGACTCGGACGATGCCCACATCTCGCGCTATGCCCCGGGAACTCAGTACAAGACGCTCTACCGCTTCGGTGAGGCCGTCTCTCCCCATCTTGCTGTCGAACTCGAGCGCCGCGCTCAGCCGACGGCCAGCTCACCACCGACCGACGAGCAGTTCATCCGTGAGACGGGAAATTGGATCCACGCCGCAGCTGCCGCCTCTGCTACCGCAGCCTCCGGAGCCGACAGCCTATCGACTGCTGTAGCACAATCCCGCGCAGTTGCCTACGTCGAGACTGCTGGCGGTGTTCACTCTCCCGGGCCTAGTGGATTGTCCCAGTCGCAGCTTCTTCGCCCCCTTCGCCTTCCCACCATTCTCATCGGATCTGCTGAGCTGGGCGGCATCTCTACCACTCGTAGCGCATTCGAGAGTCTCATGATGAACGGCTACGATGTCGAGGCAGTGCTCCTTTTCCCGTCGCCGCGCTACGGCAACGTCGAGTACCTGCGCAAGTTCTTCCAGCTCGAACACGGCATCCCAGTATTTGGCCTCGCTGGTCCCAACAATCCCTCGGCAGGTCTCGCATGGGGAGGGCCTCCGGTGCGCAACGTGGATACCAAGGCAGACCAGCTGGCCATGCAGCAGTTCTACCAAGGCCTTGTTCTTGGCCGAACTAAGGCCGAGATCAGCGATGCTAGGGCCGAGGCGAGTAAGGAAGAGGACGCAGGCGGTGTCTACTCGGTCGTACGACTACTGCGAGAGAAGCACCAGCAGCGCATGCACGAGCTGTCCACGCTCGCTGGTCGTACGCGCGAGACATGCTGGTGGCCGTTTACCCAGCACACGCTCACAAGCAGCAACAAGGAAGTCAACGTGATTGACAGCGCATACGGCGACTTTTTCGTCACTATGGACCAGCGGGACACTCCTCGCGCCGACGGCAAGCCGTCGAGCCTGCTTCAGCCTGTGCTTGACGGCTCGGCATCCTGGTGGACGCAGTGTCTCGGACATGCACCGAACCGTCTCGTACAGGCTGCTGCCCGTGCGGGTGCGCGGTATGGACACGTTCTTTTCCCGAACGGTGCATATGGCCCTCCTCTCTACCTCTCCGAGGCGCTGATTGGAAAGACTGGCACGGACCAGCCAGAGTGGGGTCCTGCCCCCCTGGAGAAGCAGCACGATCACCCTGGCGCTGGCTGGGCTTCGCGCGTCTTTTTCAGTGATGACGGCAGCACCGGAATGGAGGCCGCGATCAAGATGGCGATTCAGTCCTCCATCTGCCGCTATGCTGTCGATCGTCCGTCAAGCCCCGCGGCAGAGGAGCGTACCCAGCGCGGGCGTAACCCCGGGTACATGTCCGGCCGCCCTAAGCGCGAGTGGGAAATCCTTGGCCTCAAAGGAAGCTACCACGGCGACACAATCGGTGCCATGGACGCGTGCGAGCCGAGCGTGTACAGCAAAGCGGTCGATTGGTACCGCGGACGTGGCTACTGGTTTGAGCCACCGTCAGTCGAGTGGCGAGCCGACGGCGTGACGATTCGCGTCGCGGGCGACGGCCAGGGCGTCTTCAAAGCAGCCAACATGCCCGAGTCGATCCGATCGCGCGAGGGCAGCGGCAATGTGTTTGAGGCGAGCTACGCCTCGATGAACGAGGCCTACGACGTGGAAAAGCGCCTGCAGACTGATCCGCTGGCCAAGATATACCGCAGCTCGGTGCGTGCCGAACTCGAGAGGTTGGTGCTCGAAGAAGGTAGGCGCTTTGGCGCAGTGATCCTCGAGCCACTGGTGATGGGTGCAGGTGGCATGATTTTTGTTGACCCGCTCTTCCAGCGGGTGCTGATTGACGTGGTGCGGGAGAGCGAGGATCTGTTCAGCCTCTCTGATCCTCCATCGCGCTCCGCTCGTTCTCCGTCATTCAACACGTCGCGGCCAGCAAGCGGACGGGATGCTTCAGAATGGCAGGGTCTTCCGGTGATCTTTGACGAGGTGTTTACGGGCCTGTATCGGCTCGGCCATGCGACACCGTCTTGTGTGCTGGGTACGACGCCGGACGTGTCGTGCCTGGCCAAGATTCTGACGGGAGGCATGGTACCCATGTCGGTGACGCTGGCGTCAACGAGCATCTTCCGCACGTTCAGCTCGAGCCAGGACAAGGTGGACGCGCTGCTGCACGGACACAGCTACACGGCGCACCCGATCGGATGCGAGGTGGCGATCGAGACGCTGCGTGCGATTGGGGAGCTCAAGCGCGGTGCTGACTGGGACGCTGCCAAGGAGGCATGGGGTGTGGGCGAGGCTGCGAGGGGCGTGTGGTCGTTCTGGGAGCCCAAGGTGGTGGAGCGTCTGTCGTCGCTGCCCGGAGTGGACCATGCGGTTGCGATGGGCACGGTGCTCAAGGTGGCGCTGGCCACTGGGGAGGGAGAGGGCGGCTACACGTCCACGGCGAGCGTTGAGCTGCTCAAGAAGCTGCGCTACCAGCCGTCTGCACTGCAGGGCCACCCCTCGGTGCCGGTCACGCACTCGAGCGAGACGGGCGAGGCGCCGTTCAACGTGCACGCGCGGCCGCTGGGCAACGTGGTGTACTTTATGTCTAGTCTGAACACGCCGCGTTCTGTGCTGCGGGCGACCGAGACGCTGGTGTACGATGCGATTTCAGGATAAGCGCCACAGGCATGGCATGGGCAAGCATTCATTTTCAACTGTAGCTCAATCCCGTGGCAATGAATTACTTGTGTTCTTCGAGCATGTTTTCAAGTACAGCCATGACTCTGTTCTGTCGTGCTAGTACGTCCTTGTCGTCCGAGACGAAGAAGCAGGGGGTGCCCATGTGTTGCAAGCGTTTCTGTTGGTCTTTGCGAGCGGCGTCCCACTTTGCGAGAGCGGACACGAGCCAGGCTGTTTCGTCGTGAGCGCGGTGTGAGCGGTTGGCGAAGGCGCGGGAGTAGTCTTTTGCGAGGGCGCGTTCGAGCGTGTCCTGCTGGTGCTTGAGGTCGCGGAGGGAGGCGAGGAAGGCGGCGTCCGAGGCGAGGGCGGTGAGGAGAGGCAGGGCCTCGAGGAATGTGAGGTGGCGCAGGTCTTTGGCCGCCTCGGCACGGCGGCGTGGATCGGTGGTAGCCGCAGGAGCAGGAGCAGAAGCAGGAGCAGGGACGGAGGGGGCGTCTTGCTGCCGTCGCAGGGCGGCGAGGAGCGCCTGGACGCCGTGTGGATCCTCCCGTGGCTGCGGAACGCGAGTCGCAGAGGCACGGCTGATCAGCATGCGATCGAGTGTGTGTCAGATTGGAGGGGCACTGCTTGACTTGCCTTGTTGAGGTCCATGGTGGTTTGGTGTTGAGCCAAGTCTTGCTGTTGCTGTCCCTCCCTGTCCAAACAATTCTGTCCATTCCCTCCCTCCCGCACGGTTGCCACTTGCGAGTCCCGAGTCCCGAGTCCCGGGCCTGATATCCTGGCACTTCCGAGTCCCGCGCTTTACATTTTCCCCTCCTTTTTCTCCTTTTTTTTTTCTTGTCCTGGTAAGTTACAGCAAGGCACCAACTGGTACATCTCGCACCACCCACCGTACAGGTGAAGCATTTGACAATGCCGATGCCAAAGCGAAAGCGAGCTGGGCCTGGGCTGGACCGGGACCGTCCGAACAACAACGAGGGGGACAAGCGCGCCCGCGCCCGCGCCCGCTATACGCAGGTGTACCGCGTCCCCTCCACGGCGATTAGTGGGCCTGGTATCTTTGTCACCTGCGTCATGGGCCGCGAGCGCAAGGCGGCGCTGCAGTTTATCGACCATCTCAACGACGTTGCGGACGCTGTGTACCCCGGTGTCGTGCTCGACGCCCCGGCCGCGACCAAGGCCAAGCACGCGGACGGGGACGGGGACGGGGATGGGGAGCTGGACGAGGACGAGGACGAGGACGAGGACGAGGACGAGATCATGGACCGCATGCGCAACGGCGAGCCCCCCAAGCCCCCTCCCGTACAGGCGGAGGAGGACGATATCGAGGCCCAGATCCGCGCCGAACTCGCTTCCGTCCGTGCCGCAGACAACTCCCGCCCCCCCGCCCCGGGCTCCCAGCAGCAAAAGTTTCGCAAGATCGAAACCGACACCGAATGTCTCGTGTTCATCGCCTGCTCCCGCCCCATAGACCCCTACCGCATGGTATACGCCCTCCTCGAGCAGGTCGAGCAGACCGGCGAACCCCGCAGCCGCTTCGTACAGCGCCTCTCACCCGTCACCGACACCTGCCCCGCCACGCTCGACTCGCTCTCCGCCCTAGCCGCCAAAGTCATCCCCGCCTTCTTTCCCCCCCACTCGCCCCTCAAAGTACGTAATCCCCCCTCCCCTCCCCCCCTCCCCCCCCTCCTGAACACGTATACTGATCAATGCCACGCACGCGGTCTAGTTCAAGATCGACCCGCGCATCCGCTCACACAACACCATGAAGCGCGACCAGATCATCGCCACCGTAGCCAGCGCCATCCCCAGAGACGCGGGACACAAAGCCGACCTCGCCAACCCAGACCGCTGGATCATCGTCGAGGTCCACAAGAACATTGCAGCCATCGGCGTAGTCGAAAACTACGAGCGCTTTAAAAAGCTCAACGTCCAGACAGTCGCACAGGCTACCAACGCCTCCAAGTCGGCCGCTGCAGACCAAGACCATGGTGGACGCGTCGCCGCTTCTCTCAAGCCAAAACACCAGGACCAAGCAGAGTAAAGTACTGTATTGTAATGTAACGTCGATCCAGTCCAGTGATATGGCAAATCTTATTGTTTTGAGGTAGGGGTGCGGGGACAAGTTCAGCTACCGAAACTCTTGAGTGCGATACTGGCGCCTCCGCCTGTTGGGCGTTGCGACTGTGAGGTCGCCGAGGCCGTGCCAGCTGCCGCT
Organism: Fereydounia khargensis; assembly: GCA_026413255.1. NCBI lineage: Eukaryota > Fungi > Basidiomycota > Ustilaginomycetes > Urocystidales > Fereydouniaceae > Fereydounia > Fereydounia khargensis. The sequence continues at coordinate 30,258 of JAOCZO010000022.1, read as the reverse complement.
CCGACGTGGGCGCGGATGGCGCTCTCGAGCAGTGCCCGTTTCTCGGGCGCCAGAGCCGCCGTGGCCTCCTTAAAGTGGACCTGGTGCTGGGCCGCGATTGCCATGAGCTGCGTGACTGTGAATGTGTGCAGCGGCGGCGGCGGCTGCGACACGGATGGCTCGAGAAGCACGACCAGGGTAGGGAGCACGATGGCGAGCGCTTTAGACCGGTCCTCTGGCGCCAGAGTGTTGAGCAGCCCCACAAAAGTTCGCACCACCTCCTCAACGCGCGCAGTGGGTGCCTCTGTGCCCTTCGTAACAAGGTACTCAATCAGTCCCGGCAGCAGCTGGCCCACACAGTACTGCAGCGCCGGGTTGCCACGCGACGACGAGAGGATCAGCGTGCGAGCGCACGTCACCGCTGTCGTCCCCACAGCGTCCGCCTCGCCCTCACCCTCGGCCAGGATCTTCTGCGTGATCAGATAGCATGCGTGCTCTGCCACCGCCTGGCTCACCTTGACCGAAACCGGAATCGAGGTGAGCACCACCACCGCGGCCAGCAGGCTGTTCTTCGTCTTGTTCTCAGCCACCCGGCCAGCTCGACTTCGCATCTCATCCACGTTCTGCAGCGCGGCAGACAGGAACCCGTGCACCGCACGCTGCAGCAGCTCGCTGCCCGGCTTGAGGCCCCGGAACGCACGCTGACACAGATCCTTGAGGCTCGGTAGCGTCGGCCCCACCAGATCCAGCTCAGACGTCTCGTCCCGCAGCATCTCGGAAAACGTGTAGAACCCGATGGCAAACAGCTCCTCCTGCAGGCTCGCAGGGAAGATACCCACGATCCCGATGAACGCCGAGTACGCCACCCTCAGCAACGCCACCTTGTCTTCGAGAGAACCGCGTGTGCGCCGCGCATTGTTCAGCACGCAGACCACGATGCGCAGACACTGCGTCAGCTTGGCCGATTTCGGCAACGAGCCGCTCGAGGCGTCACTCCCCTTGCCGCTCTCGTTGAGAAGCACCTTGCCGTAGCCCGCCGCCATACCGCCAATCATTTCCAGCACGCTCACCTGCACTAGCGGCGGCTCGGTCATCACCAGTCGGTACGACAGGTTGCAGAGCTCCTCAAAGATGGGCTCCTGTAAGAGCACCGAGCCTGCATACGCCGGCTTGCTTAGGCTCGTCATCGCCTGCAGCGCAATCCGCATAATCTTGGCCTCCTCTGACCCCTCAATGCCGGCCGTCTTGGTAGACAGAGCCTCAAACGCCAGACCGTAGAGCACAAAGAAGAAGAGCGACGGCTCGCTCCTCGACAGGGACGGTGCCTTGGCGCCAGCAGCATCACCTTCGGTTGGCTCGCCATCCATGGCTCGCAGAATGGTCGGATCATCGGCGTTCATCAGTACCGCAACAGCATTGAGAATCTTGAACCAGGACGCCTCGTGGTAAGGCGAAATCACCTCACGGGCCAGGCCAGCATACTGCGAGTCGAGGCTGGCATTGATCACTGGGCCACTCCCCCCGCCGGGACCGCCTAAACCCTCTCCGTCCGGGTCGGAACGGATCTTGGCGTACTCGCGCAGGCAGGCAATCCAGAACGGTGTGATCTTGGCCAGATGCGGCTTGACCACCTGAACGAGGTATTCCTGCTGGATGCTGGCAACCTCAAGTTCTGCCCATGCAGTAAAGACAGCGATCTTGAGCATCGCATTGGCATTGGGCGAGAGCCCCTCGACGTCGCCCAGCTTATCCATCGTGGGCTCCATGCAGCTCTCGAGAGCGGCCACCAGCTGCTTGAGGATTCGGCCCATCTTTTCCACCTCTCGGATCACGCCAGAGCCGACGAATACAGCGCAGAGCTGGACAGCAGCAGCCAACACCTCAGGAGTGCTGTCGGACAGGAAAGCCGGGGTGAGAGCTGCCGCAATGGGTGCCTGGTGCTGTTCGAGAAGCAGGGCCTCTTCAAAGTCTGGGTCTCGAGCATGCTTAAAGTTGTCCATCACATCGCGCAGCACGACAAGACCCTCGAGCCGAATCTCGCTGTTGGCCGCAGTGCTCGCAGAGAAGGCCATCTTGATTAGATCTGCCACTCGGTTGCTCATCAGCAGGCGCTTCTGCCCAGCTGCTGAGCTGGCCGGCGCAGGGGTGTTAAAATGCTCCAGTTTACCCGATTTGCGAACCGCAACAAACACCTCGTGCAGGCACTGCAGCGCAAACAGCTGCGTTCGCCACCTGCTGCCACCCTTGAGTCGTGACGAGCCGGAATCGGCACCTAGATCGATCGTGGCAGCCTCCTCATCTTGCAGCGCCTGGGCCAGCGAAGGAGTCTTGTCAACAGCCGCGGTAGCTGCGGCACCTCCTCGATTGCTGACACCGGCATTGGTGATGATCCTCTGGCAGAGATCGATCCAGCCTCCAGGAGCGAGATCTGCTGTCTGGCTAAGCCAGCTGGTGATGACCTCGCGGACGCCGTCCAGTTTCGGATCTTCGTCGAGCAACGCAAAGAACTCTTCGACCAGGCTGTCACCACCGATGCGGCTCATGGCGAGTGCCTCACGCTGCACCAGCTGGTAGAATGCGTTGGTCGCTACAAGCTTGAGCGGACGCGACTTGCTGCGGAGCTGGGACCGGAGCTGCTCGATCCAAGCGGTGGTGTCCAGACTGTCGGCAGCAAAGAGGCCAAAGTGCTGAGTGGCCTTGATCGCCTCGACCACTACGCCCGAGTCGCTCTCGGATGCAAATTCCCGAAGCAACGCATACACGAGGCCACGCACCTTGGCTGACTCTTGAAGGTCGGGACCAAGAACGCCGATCAATCCGTTGATCACCCGGCAGATGGCCTGATGGGCAGGCAGGTCCGCACGAAGGTTGACGGAGCCGGCGCTTCCACCTTCGGGCTCGTGCGTGTCGAGCATGTACAGCTTGACGAGCATGCCTAGCGTGCTGGCCACGTAAGGGCTGTAACTCAGGCTCGCCGCGTCGACCACCATCTGGAGGGCCTCGAGCGCATTGTAGTGCACTGTTGGGTGCGGGTCGTTGGACAGCGACATGAGCACATTGACGACAGTCTTGGTCAAAGGGCCTGCAGACAGACCACCGACTTCGCGGTAGATGGCTCCAAATGCCAGCGCACAGCCAGCTCGGGCGTCGGGGTCCCGGTTGCTGACCACTTGGTCTACGAGGAACTGCACCTGGCCGGACATGGCGTGTGATCCAGCCACAGCGGCCAGTTTGCCGTAAGCCTCGCTTGCGGCGGCGCGGAGTGCTGAATCTTCTTGCAGCAGAGCATCCTGAATCAAGTCACGCATTGCGGTGCTGAATCGCTCATTGTTGAAACCGATTGGCCTGTTGCCTGAGGGACCAGTTCCACCTTGTACTGCAGTGCGCAGCGCACCCAGAACACTGAGGATGGCATTGATCTGGATCGCGAGCTTGCGGCCAGGGTTCTTGTCGAGCTTGGGGCTCCGGGTGTAAGTCAGCAGGGCCTCAACAGCCGAAATCTGCACGTCTCGCTCCTGATACGGAAGCAGCGCGGCGAAGAGCTCAATTGCGGCATCCACGGTGCCAGTTGCAGGTGGCGGAGAGAACCAGGGCGAGTCTTCAATCTCAGTGCCCGAGGTAGTCTTGGTTGCCAAATGGGAGCCAACAAATAGAGAAAGAACATCGTGCTCGGCGGCTCCGAGCACAGGTCGTCGCTGCAGTGCATCAAGAAGCACCTCTACCGAGTCGCGGTTGAGTCGATCTGATTTGGCTGTCGAGCTCGATGCAACGGCCGAGCTTGCACCGGCCGGATCACCCACGAACGTTTCCGAGTCACGGAGAAGACTTGTGACTCCGAACGCATAGCCATCGGCCACTGACCAGATGCCGTTAAAGTTGCCAGCGCTGGCTGCAATAGCAGCCTGGGCAGAGCTGCCAACGTACTTGTCAGGCTCAGCAAAGGCCTGGACCGCGACTGAGATCAGACCAGTCTGCATCGGCTCCATAGCTGGGTTGGTGGCCAGTGTGGTGAGACACTGGAAGAGACGACGGCGCAGCAGGTGCTCGCGGTCGAGGAGAGAAAGCGAGCTTCGTTCAGAGCCGGGAATCTGCTCCTGGGACAGGTGAGGATACTGGCCGGCGAAGCCATCGACAAAGGCGAGCGTGTTACTGAGCAGAGCAACGATGCGTCGCGCCGTGTCAAGCGTGAGGAGCGTCTTGCCATTGTGCAGCAGGAATGCGTAGAGAGAGCCGAGAGTGCACTCGCGAACATGGAGCAAGAAGCCCCATTCGCCATCGGACCGCGTTGGGGCGCCAGCAGCCGTATCCTTGTTGGTGGGTTTGGGCAGCGCGTTTCGCCAGAGAATGAGAAGCTGAGGCAAGTGCAGACGGACAAAGTTGGGACCGAGGGACATGAGCGCACCAACAAGGACCCATGCAACAGAAATCTCGACGGCAGAGACTGAGAGGTCGTGATTGCCGCTATTCTTGAGCAGCTGGATGGCGAGGGATAGCACCTTGGAGCTGATGGCAAAGGAGGTGTACATGGGTCGTCGGGGGATCACGTTGATCAGCGCGGCAAGCGCACGAGAGTGACCGTTGGCACGACGAGCCAGCGCACCGATGCCAACGGAGCCTCCTCCGTTAGCAAGCGTCGTAAGATCACGGTTGAGCAGCTCGAGCACGGATGAAATGGTGGAGGAGAGGAGGTTGGGGGAGACGTCACAGAGTGTCCGCAGGCACCAAGCTGCGCTGACCTGTACCGAGTGGCTAGGGTGGGCGAGACACCGCATGAGTGGATCATAGAGAGCGTCCTTTACCTGGGGCGGACAGCTTCCAAGCTGGACCAACAGGCCAGACACCTCGTTGAGGGCCAGCACAATCGAGTACTTGGAAGGGGGCTGCTGTTCGGGCAATACGGAGGGCCATCGCTTGAGATATTCGCTGCAAATGTCCTGAATCGCTAGCACCTGAGCCTGCTCTCCAAGCATTCGCTCTCCGATGAGCTTTCGCAGAATGAGGCTTACACCGGAGCGGATGGCGAGGATCTCGGCGCGGTTGACGGTGCCGCGAGAGTGGTTTGGGACATCGTCTACGAGGTGCTTGAGAACAGCAGCGTAATTGGAGTGGACCCAAGCGGGACCGAGAGTCTCGAAGAGTGTGGCGTAGACGTCAAGAATGGCGGCTCGGGTCTTGCGGGTTGAAGAGGAGCGCAAGAATGGGTGAGATAGCTGGTCGAGCATGCCTGTAACGGAGAGCAGGGTACGTGGGCCGGCATCGGCGGCGGAGAGTTGACCAGGAGGGAGATCCTGATCGTCGTCCGAGTCGGTCTCTCCCTCCTTTTTCTTCTTGGTAGCCTTCTTTGTGGGGGTGGGAGCGGGAGCCGAGTTTTCGGCTTGTGTGTAGGCTAGCAAGCCGGCAGCCATGCGGGACAAAGCACGCTTGGTGACAAAGTCGGCAGTCTCGATGGCCTTGAAGGCGGCTGTGAGGGCGGATTCGATGTCATTGCGGGAGGCAAGCAGGGTGGTCTTTTGAGAGAGGGTGAGGATGCAGTCTGAGCAACCGCGCACGAGGGCACCAGCCTTGTCTGCCAAACCCTGTCGGAGAGCCTTGAGCAGATCCTTTCCGGGCTGGTCGGCGAGGCTCTTGCCCCCCGAGAGAAGGGCCTTATTTAGGGCAGCAAGCGCATGGTAGCGAAGGAGGACAGGATGTGCGGTTGTCTTGAAGACGCGCTGGCACATGAGGGTGATGTCGACGAAGAGGGACATGACCTGCTGGCCCAAGAGGCCGAAGACCTCGCCGGTGATGTAGAGGGCAGCAACACGAACATGCCTGTCGGCGACCTTGCCCTTGGTCTCTTCGCCGGCGATGCGGACCAGGTTAGAGAGGATCTCAAAGAGGGAGCGGGACTCGATGCGGCGGAAGAGCTGGATGAGGCAGCGTGCTACAATCTGGCGAGTAGCTCGTCCAGGCTTGGGCAATCCATGGAGCGTGTTGGCAGTGGTAGCAGATGCGGGGGCCGGCTCGGAAGTTGAAGCGGCAGGCGCGGGGGTGGCGCCAACGAGCTTGAGTAAGGAGCGCTCGAGCTGGGACTGGAGGGGCTTGAGCGAGTCGATGTCGACACTGGCGATGGCGATTTCGGCCTTGGAGAGCCACTGGAGGACAAAGACCTCGCCCTGGTCGGAGGAGGTGGCATCAGCAAGCCTGGGCTCGTCGAGGACGAGATCAGCGAGAAACTCTTGCTGCTGCTGCTGCTGTTGTTGTTTGTCAGCTGCGGACGCCATGGTGGGTATCGATTGGGTAGATGGGGATCGACCCCCTTTTTTTCTTTGGCGTGCTTTGGTTGTGCTTTGTTAGTGATGGGGCTGAGCTGGAGACTGAGGAGGGGGAGGTGTGGTGTGATGAATGAAGGAGAGAGCGAGCAAAGTGTGCTGAGCTGTCTCAATCTGAATCTCAATCTGAATCTCAATCTGCTCGTTGGTCTGTGTGTGGCTCTCTCTGTCTGGTAGGCTTTTGGCTGGTTGGTGATCGGGCTGTCAAAGAACGGCTCTGCTCTGCACCCCATTTTTTTCCAATTTCCCACAAGTTAACCGATTTTTGCGTGTCAGTTTCCGGTTGGGCTGAGTCGCAAGCGAAGGGCCGGCCGCGTCTTTGTCTTCGACTTGGTCTGCGTCTGCTTCTGCGTCTGGCTTCTTCCAATTTCGAGTTGAGCTGTCTGTCACTGCGCTGCACTGCACTGCGCTTGCCCTTCCCTTGCCCGCCTGCGACGCCCTCCCCTCCACTTGGCAACCGCTTACTGCCACGCGCGACGGACGGCAGCAAACAGCAACGGCTCAGCTGCAACGGCTAATGGCCAACAGCCAACAGCCAACAGCCAACGGCGACAGCTCAGACCAGCAAAGGGTCTTGTCTTCTCGTCTCCTTCTTTCTGTTTTTCTGCTTTCTACTTTCAACTCTCACCCTCATCTCCTTCTCTCTTCTCTCTTGTCTCGCACCATTCCCAACCCTCCGACCTCGGCACACCCCCGGTCAAAGCGCAAACGCAAATGGGGGCCAACGAGGATCCTGCCTCGCTTCATGCCCACCCATCTCCATCCCCATCTCCATCTCCACCCGTCGCGTCCCAAGAGCCAATCACGGACTCCATCGTCTTAGACAGCATCACCAGACCCCCAACACAGGAACCCGACCACGATGCACCCCCCATTGACATTCGCATCGATGACCATCTCAAGCCTGTCGCCTTGCCCGACGAGCCACCTGCATATCCCACTCAAGCTCATTCGGCCACTTCTGTCTCTCGCTTCCTTCCCCGCCCCGAGCGAAAGATGACTCCCATGGGCACCTACCAGCTTCTCCTCCCCGGCGCCCTCTTTACCTCGGGCATCCTCTTCAACCCACAATGCTCCTTGCTCGACGTCCAGATCGAACAGGACGCTGCTCCATCTCCGCCTCTTCCCGCCAGGCCAGCCACAACCACAACCACAGCCACAACTGCAGCCTCACCTACCACTCCTGCGCCTGAGTCTATCTCTCTGCAGCAACATCCTGACCAGCAGTCAAACAAGGACCAAGTAGAAGCAGCTGAACCGCCTCCCAGCATCCCTTCTGCCCAAACCTTCAGCGCTGCAAAGCCACATCCGAATGCCACCTTCGTGCCAGAAACGCTCGAATGGCGCATCATCGTGCCTCAGGAAAGCATCTTCAAGAACCCCATCCAGGACGACCAGATCATCACAGCTACAGAGATCTACGACGCCTGCAGCCTTCCTGACCGTTCCGTCAGCGTCTATGAGACTGTTCCGACCACCATCCTTCCCGTCGAGCAGCTTCTTCCAGTCACCACCATGGACCCTTTCAAGAAGGGCGTCCAACAAACCGAATCGGTCGTTGACGAGTTCAACGTGCACAAGTGCTGGATCACCGGAAGGCGCATCGTGTCAAGCCCTCCAGACGCCATCACCACCGTCGTTGACCGATCTTCCCTGATCGCCTACAAGGAGGACCGCATGGGCTCACCGGCGCCGGGCTGCACCCCACTCGAGACGTTTGTTCGGTCCCTCCGTGTTCTGCTTCGGTAGGTGCCCATCGATGGCTTTTTTCCGAGAACCACATCGCCCACCGCTCACTCACTCACAACGTGTCACTTGCAGAGTCCTTGGCAATGCGCTACATGGAGAAGCCCGAAACATCACGACCTCCAGTGTCACGATTACCCAAAAGCTCGGCTGGGATGCCAAGGCGTAAGTTGCAGCTACTCTCAATATCCGTCTTGCCGGGGCTTTGTGTTCGTTCTCACATTGTGCTTCTCCGCTTTGAATAGTCGCCAAATCTTTGAGCAACTAGGCTGGACAGAGGACCTCTTGCCGGATGGCCGCCAAACTATCAAGCCGCCCGCCACGCTGCTCGATGGACCCGAGAACAATTTCGTGCAGAGGCGCATGATTCGCGCCTGGATCGAGCTCCAAGTCTGGCTTGAGTTCTACACTGCAGAGCTCGCCAAGCAAGTTCCACGCTCTTCAATGCTCGATCAGGGTGGACCAGCCCATCAGACAACAGTAAAGACCAAGAATGCTACCGATGACGTTCGCGAGCTGATTGGCTATCATTCTGTACAAGGTGAGTTGCGTACGAATGTTATGCGACAAGAGAGGACGCAAAGACGATTGACGCCGCCTCGTTGGATGTTTCCAGATGACTTTACATGGAGGAACGATCCTCCCGCCCGAACACAAGAGGCACTCTACTTTCTCGGCGCATCTGCCAGCAACCGTGACGAGCTGATCAAGTTCTCCTACCTCCTCCATGTCGAGGCCAGTCCTGCGCGGTCCGGCGAACTGCTCTCACACGTGGAAGAAATCTACATCACCCAGCGCAGCACATCCAGAATCCTGCAAGAGCTGATCGCCTACGAAAAGAGCAAGGGAAGATACACGGCAAGGGATGTCGACAAGGCGTATCAGCGTCTGCTTCTCTCACGTGAATATCTGGGCGAGGATGTGGCAAGGGAAACGCTTCCGCACGAGTTCATTGTTGACAACTTTAGGGCGCGTGCGCGCGAGGCGCTTGCCAAGGGCGACTCACCAGACTACCTCAGTGCCCGCGAGGCGCTCCGCACCATCTCCATGACGCTTGGCAATCCCCCAATGTTGCAAGACGCCTGCAACAATCGTGTTGGTATGGAGACCGAGCAGGCGTACGCGCTGCTAGAGGTCACCCGTGACATGGACGACTCGACGCTCCTCGTCGTCTACGAGATTCGCCTGGGCGACAACCCAGCCCACAAGGGTATGCTCGAAGAGGCGCTCAGTGCCGTTGCCGAGGAGCGCCGCAGCGACTTTCTTCGCAACTTTTTGATCACTGGCGAGCGGAGCAACGCGAATGACGACGCAAATGGCTGGCAACAAATGCCTTCTGAAGACCGACCTACCGGTATCAACAACATTGGCAACACGTGCTACCTCAACTCGGTGCTGCAGTACTTTTTCACCATCCGCGAGATCCGTGACAGGGTGCTGCAGCTCGCAGCGACCAACGTTCATCCTGAGGCGCAGAAACTCGAAGCGGCAGCTGACGCAGCTTCGAGGCGCGTTGGCGGCCGCAAGGTATCCAGGCGCGAGGTAGAGCGGTCAAGAAAGTTTGTCCTGCACCTCGCAGAACTGTTCCGCCAGTTGATTCACACTCCTGACTTGGCAGTCACGCCCGAGCGTGAGCTGGCGTATCTCGCCCTCGTATCGTCCAGTCTCGAAGGAGACGATATGGAGCAGGACACAACCGCTGACGCGGGTGAGGAGCCAGCAGGGACGCGGTCGGAGGAACCGACGATCTTCTCTGACGAGCCTGCAACCATCTCTCCTGTCGAAGAGAAGAAGGAAGTGAGCGAGGCTCCAGCCCTTGAGGCCGTGCCCGAAGACGAGCCAATGGACACTTCTGAGGCTCAGCCTGTAGCTACAATGTCCCCGGAGGAGGCGACTGAATTGGCGACCGATGTCTCGCCAACAAGGTCGTTGGTGCCAGCATCTCAGCCTGTGTCGGACAGCGCGGAATCAACTCAGACATGCACAGGCAAGGACGAGGCACCACCACCGCTGCCTATGCGATCAGCGACGATTTCCTCAACAGCACCTCCGCCACTCCCTGTGCGCTCGGCTACGATTGCAACCGCAGGACCAGATTCAGAGAACCAAGTTGGGGCGCCACCACTACCACCCCGGCCTAGGCGGCAGAGCACGACTCGCGCCCCAGGAGTGTTTGCGGCGCCAACGACCAGTGGACCTGCGCCCGCTCGACGCAACTCGCTCATGCAGCTCGGTGCGCAGCAGGACGTGAGCGAGTGTCTGGACAATTGCATGTTCCAGCTGGAGATTGCACTTGCCCTGCAGGAGGATGAGAATGCGATGGATATCGACGACACACCAACACCGGACTCGGCTCGGGCCAACTCTGACCTCCTCCCCCGCCTGTTTCTTGGCAAGACGAGCCAGCAGCTCGAGTTGGCGAATGCGGACTCGGACTCGGCCAGGGGCAAGGGTCCGAGTATCCACACCAAGGAGGAGATCTTTAAGATCCTGCCGGTGGACGTGGTGGAAGACGGGCGCGACTTGTTTGACGGTCTGGACGGATTCTTTGACGAAGAGACGCTGGTAGGATCGGGGGGACAGCCTGTGCGGCGCACAGTGACGCTAGTCGACCCGCCGCCGCTGCTACAGATCCAGCTACAGCGCGTGCAGTACGACCGGGTGACGGCGCGGGCGTTCAAGTCGCAAGCGCATGTCGAGTTGGCCGAGACGCTACACATGGACCGCTACCTGGACTTTGAGGGGACGGATAGTGTGCGGCTGGAGAAGCGACGGGTGACGCGCAAGGCGCGGCGCCGAATCGAGGAAGCACGCAGTCGTCTCTCTGCCCTCCGTGGCGTTGGCACGACGCTTTCCGCGACCGCGGCACGAGTCGACTCGCTCGGTGACGAGCTGGACGTTTCTGCAGGGCTGAGCGATGCGCTGCGCGCCGAGTCGGAGGCGGTTTCGCGTGAAGTCACGGCGCTCGAGACGGAGGTGGCGAGGCTGAAAGCGAGCACGCACGCTCTGTGGGCGGACGAGACGCGCGTCGAGTATCGGCTGGCTGCTGTGTTTATGCACCGCGGCGAGGCGTCACACGGACACTACTTTGTCAACCAGCGCAAGCTGCCGCTCACGCCTGGGTGCGAGGCGTGGTTCAAGTACAATGACAGCGCCGTCACGCCCGTGAGCGTGTCTGAGGTGCTCCGAGAGTAAGTTGCAGTTGACGAGACGATGGGGAATGCATTTCTGACCCATGACCTGTTCTGACCACCCGCCCGCCAGTACGTCCGGGGCCACACCGTACCTGGTCACGTATGTGCGCAGCGACATTCAAGACGCGCGGCTGCTGGTCGACACAGTCTGTCGCTCGATCGAGCCGGAGGCAGAGGCGGAACCGCGGACCAAGAAGGCACGCACGACGCCCGAGGGGGAGGAAGGCTAGTTAGAGGAGGCACAGTGCGGGAGGGGACAGATGGAATGGTATTTGATTCCCCTTTAACGCAGGCGCAGCAGTATACTGTAGTGTCCGTGACAAGTCTGGGCGCAGCCCTAGGCTCGGTGTGACGAGAAAGAAAAGGAAAGGGAGGGATGATGGAAGAGCTAAGCTAGATGTACTGGGAGTGGTGCGGGCGGGCGCCGGCGGTGGCGTATGGGTCGTAGCTGTTGGCGTCGGGGTAGACGCCCGTGTCGGGGTAGGCGACTTGTACGGAGGGGTGGTAGGTGGCGGGTGCGGGGGCGGACGAGTCTGGGTACATGTCGTAGTAGTGGCCGGGTTCGACGGGCTGGTGTGGGTTGGGGAGGTAGCCCTGGTCGATGGGCGGGTAGTGGGCGTCGTTGACTGAGAAGCCGGAGGGCGGGGCGGCGGCGAGGGCGGTGGTGCTGGCGGCGAACGAGTCGCGGCCCTTGAGGCTGCCCTCGTGTCCGTTGTCCGAGTCGTCGCCCATGTCAAAGCCGGCGCCGCCGGTGCGTCTGGCGGGGAGGGGCTGCATGGCGGCCGAGTCCGGGTCGCTCTTGAGCTCGGGCCACTTGATATCCGCGTCGTTGTCTTCAAAGCCGGAAAAGCGCTTGCCGCCAAACTTGAGGTAGAGGAAGACGAGCGCGGCGAGGATCAAGACGCCGCCCGCAACACTGATGCCAATGATGAGGCCCTTGCTGGGACCACTGTCCGACGCGCTGTCCTCGGCATCCGCGGAGGACTGGGGAGCGGTAGGCGTCGGAGTACTGCTGGCCTGGACCGTGCTGGTGATGTAGGTAGTAGAGGCCGAGGAAGTCATCGCTGCCGAGCTGGCACTGGCACGGCTGAGAGAGGCAGACACACTGGAGGCCGAGGCGAGTGAGCGGGAAAAGTCGGCCTGGGACGAGGCAAGTGCATCAGCTGCTTCCGAGGCGGACGAGGCAGCAGCGGCAGAGGAGGCAGAGGCACGAGACGCGGATGCGGATGCGGACGCGGACGACCGGGACGCTGCGGCAGACTCTGATGAAGCGGATGCAGAGGAGGCTGAGGCCGCGGCAGACTCTGAGGCCGAGGCCGAGGCCGAGGCGGATGCAGAGCTGCTGTCCTCGTCGTCGCCGATACCAAAGATACCAGGGCCAAGTCGGCGGTCGAGGTGGTTGGCAGTGCGGCGGTACTGGATGCTGTGCTGGGAAGCGCCGACAGCAGCGGCGGAAAGGAGAGAGGCGAGCGCAATGATGCGAGCAGGCCTCATGTTGAAAAAAGAAATAGGTGGTATCTGTATCTGTATCTGTATCTGTATCTGTGTCTGTATCTGTATCTGTATTTGTTGGGTGGTGGGTTTGCTAGATGCTGACGGGGTTGCGCAATACCTGCTTGCGACCGATGGACAAGAAAAACGACGGTGTAACGTTAGTTGGTTCCAATACAGAGATATGGCGAGAGGGGGAGGGAGTCCGAAAAAGAGAGAGAGAGATGCGAAATTTGATGCGGACGGAGCGTGTAGGTGAGGGAGGAACAAGGATGATGATGACGGTGGTGATGGTGATGGTGATGGTGATGGCCGTGGCGCGCAAACCGAGAGCAGTGGCAGTGGTCAGTGGCAGTGGCAGTAGCAGCAAAGGGGCAGAGAGGGGCGAGGCAAGCTGGCAGGCAGGCAGGATGGGCTGGGCTCGGCTGGGCTCGAGTCGCCAAGCTGGGCAGGCAGTCGAGTCGAGTCGAGTTGATTTCGGGGGCCCAGAGCAGAGCGGCTCAGCGGCAGGATCCTAGTAATCCCTGGCATGTAAGGTTGTCGCGGCGAGCAGGATCGGCACGGGCCCAGTCCAAGGGCATGGCATGATGCATGGGCGGCGCGCGAGTGTGTGCTGCCGCTCAGCGCTCGCGCCGTGATCTGCCTGTCTCTCTCGTCGCGCCTGCAGATCACAGGCAGCAAGTTTATTGTACTGTACAGTACAGTACAGTAAACTAGTTTTTTTCTTTTTTGTTGCCTGCTTTTTGCGCTTTTTCAACTCGCTCCCAACGCAACAAAGGGCCCACCCAAAAACAAAAAAAGGGGGAGGCTGAAATGACTGCACCCCAGTTCGTTCCTAATTTAACTTGGGCCGAGTCGAGTCCAGTCCAGTCCCGCTCCGCTCCGCTGTCTGTTGCGCTCCAGTCTTGGGTTTCTCCCTCAGCAGCAACTCTGGACAATCCCTACCACGCCCTTTCTCGACCAAAGGGCCAGGGCCAGGGCTGCTCCATTCTGTGTCGTGCGAGTCTAGTTTGGCTGAGGTCTGGGGCGCTGTCGGGGATTGTAACTGCCGCGGAATACAGTACAGTACTGTGCAGCCGGATTCGAGCTGCAAGGCTTACCTTTGCCACAGCGAGCCAAAAAGTGACCTGTCAGACAAGTTTGCTGCACTAGTCATCTCGCTCCCGCTCTCGCTCTCGCTCTCGCCCGAGATCCGGCTCCGATTCGAATCGAACGCCGCCCCGGCTGCACTACACTAGAGTAGAGTAAAAAACACGGAAGGCGGGTAGCGGAACACGCTTTTTCAACGTTCGCCTCGCCTCGCCTCGGCCCTCTTCTCTCCCCCAACACACCACGCTCAACCCAAGCCAAGCAACAAGCAAGCAACAAGCGACGCGCTCCAAGCCAAGCCTAAAAAGTACGGTACTGGACAGTACAGTACTGTACTTGCGCGCCAAAGACGACTCGCACTCGCTCCATCCTATCCTCCTCATCACCATCACAAGCCATGGCCGACTCCGCCCCGCCCGCAGTCAGGCCCACCACTGGCCGGCCGCGTGCCCCCTCCTTTAGCGATGCCATCTCCCAGGTCCCCCAGAACGCCAACACCCAGGACGAGGCAGCCGCCAACCCGACCGCTTTGACCCATCAAGAACCAGAACCAGAACCAGAACCAGAACCAGAACCCGCCTCGTACGCCCAAGTTGCTGCCAAGCGTGTCGCCCCCACCCCCGACGCCAAAACGCCGAACGCGAGCCACGACGACGATGAGCGCTACAAGAGCCAGGGTCTCTTGAAGGACATTCTCAACTTTCGCTGGATGACTGCGCCCACCTCGTCTGCACGCCTCGTGAGCATCTTTGTGCTCAGCTACATCAACTGGAACCTGTTCATGCCCAAGGACGAGAACCCGTTCCGTCCGTTCCTCTTCATCTCCCACCAGGTGCCCCAGTCGGAGGTCATCGTCACCTCGGCCAAGCCCTACACCCAGCTGCAGCGCTCGATCCAGTCTCTCTGGCAGCCCGAGACGGGCTTGGTTCGCTACCAGAAGGGCTACGACGACCTTTGCTTCCTCGTGTTTTACGTCATTGTCTTTAGTCTTATTCGCCAGACTAGCACGCTGTACGTCTTCAAGCCGTTTGCCAAGTGGTGGGGCATCAAGCCCGAGTCGAAACAGGAGCGCTTCACCGAGCAGGGCTATGCGGTGCTCTACTGGGGCACGGCTGCTGCGTTTGGTCTCTACGTCATGTCGTTCCAGGACAGCTGGTGGTTTGAGCTCGAGCATCTCTGGCTGCGCTACCCGCACTGGCAGATGCGGCCCGAGCTCAAGACGTACTACCTTCTCCAGTTTGCCTACTGGCTCCAGCAGGCACTCGTCATGCTCCTCCGGCTCGAAAAGCCACGCAAGGACTACTACGAGCTGATTGCGCACCACCTCGTCACGCTCTGGCTCATTGGCTGGTCCTACCTGATCAACCTGACCATGATTGGCACCACCGTGTTTGTGTGCATGGACATTCCCGACACCTGGCTTGGCCTGTCCAAGAGCCTCAACTACATGGGGCTCGACAAGCTCACCACGGGTATCTTTATCGTCTTTATGGCCATCTGGACCTACTTTCGCATCTACCTCAGTGCGCTGACGCTCTGGTCGGTCTGGTTTGAGTTTGACCTTATCCCAGAGTACGCAAAGGAGTGGAACCCGGAGCAGGGATGGTGGCTCGTCTACTGGATGAAGTACCACGTGTTTGGACCCCTGTTCCTGCTGCTGCTCCTCAACCTGTTCTGGTACGTGCTCATGTGGCGCATCATGTTCCGGTAAGTCTTGGCCCAGGCGCAGGCGCAGGCGCAGGCGGAGCGGACATCGGACACTGACTCGTGGCTTTTAACAGGGCGCTCAAGGGCGACGTGTCTGACGAGCGCGAGGACGGCGAGTACGACGAGCAAGAGGACAAGAAGAAGCAGTAGTGCTAGTGCGGAGCAGTGCAGTAATTTAATTGAATGCCGTGTCGTATTTCACTAGCAGCAGCAGCAGCAGCAGCAGCTTGAATGTTGGGGCAGTGCTCCAAGGTGTGCGGTTCGGTTAACTTAGATGAGCTGTACGCGATGCTGTGCGACGAGGTGGCGGACGCTGTGGTAGCGCAGGAGGTGTATGGACCCCTGGGCGAGATTGGCTGTTGCGCCGCTGCGGGTGCGGGTGCGGGTGCGGGTGCGAGTGTGGGTCAGTGGGGTCGGGGGACTGGGGGGTTGGTTTTTTACCTACTCGGGCAGACGGAGGGGGCCGCAGTCGTGAGTGCAGTGGATAAAGACGGGGGAGTCGAGGTGTGGCGTGGGGGCTGGGGTGTAGCACTGTTAGCAGCGGCAGGGCTGAGGTGGCGGGTAGCAAGTACTCACGGGGCACGTCGTGCCATTCGTCAAAGGGGGGCGGGAGGAACTGGAGCACGTGGGACTCGAGGAAGCCGCGTTGGAGCATCTCGTACCTGCTGGCCATCAGCACCGCATGCCACTCTACTGTATATCTGGGGGGTGTGGACTTACTGGTGGGCGTAGGCCTTTTCGGCGCTGCTCATGGCGTGCGTGTTGTGTGTGGGGTGGCGCTCGATCAGCGCGAGCCGGGTGCGCAGGAGGTGCCGGACGAGCCAGCGCGCCCGCTCGAGGTCCAGCGCGACCAGCGACAGCCGCAGATGCTCGTCGTCGCCACCCGCGCCCTCGCCCTCGGCGGACAGCGAATCCAGTATCCCCTGCTGCGACTCGACCTGCCCCAGCAACGCATCCAGCTCCCCCTGCGGATACACCAACAGCTCTGGCGCCGATAACTGCGCCGTGTAGCACGATACCACAACCGACAGCGCCCTCATCGTCCCTGTCCCTGTCCCAGTCGCAGTCGCAACGGTGGTGGTGGTGGTCGCTTCCAAAAAAGCATGCAAACGCGTCGCGCTCATCCCCCAAATCGCCCGCCCACATTACCGCACAGAATATGAGAGGCTCGCAGCTGTAGGAATGCGAAAGGCGCGTCTCTACTTCCCAGCTCTGAGCTGTGAATCGAATGCAATGCAATGAATGCCTCTGCTCCTCAGCTCCTAGCTCCGAGCTCCGAGCTGCGAGCTGCGAAAATTGACGCGACTTTACCACCACCACTGGCGACTCTTTCAACCGCACAATTACAGTACTTGCTAGTTTCGGTATTAAGTGTCGAGTAGCGCGTAACTATGTGGTATACTACTGTACTGTAATCATCAAATACTACTACTACAACCAACTTGGAGCCGGGACTGATACGAAAAACGAGCGGCGCGGCTAGGCGACTAGAAATACAATACAATACTGTCCGGTACAGTGCAGTGCGGTCACATGGCGACGCCCATCTCCCAGTGGGCCTCGCTGTCATCCCGTGTTTCTTCATAGCTGTGGCCCAAGTCGAGCCCGAGACCGACACCGACACCGACACCGACACCGAGGCCCGTCGCCGTCGCGTAGAGCGGCGTGTCCAGGTCCAGTGGGGCCGAGGCGGGGGCGAGCGTGGGCGGCGACAGGATCTGGCTGAGCCGCCCGAGTCCCAGTTCCTGCGCGAGCTCGTCGAGATCCATGTCAATGTCGAGCCGCGCCTGGGTCTGCGTGGCGCACGACATTTGCCGACACGAGGCGAGCGTAGGCGTGTCGCAGTCGTCCGAGTCCACACCCGTGCCCGTACCCGTGCCCGTGCCCGTGCCCGTGCCCTTGGCGGTCGGGTGCAAGCTGAACGGCGTCCGCAGCCCCGTCTTGCGTGCCTGCGCCTCGCCCTGGTCCAACTCGTCCGTGCCTGACCCCAGCAACAGCTGGAACGACGTCGACGAGCTCACCCGGATCTCGGGCAGCCCAGCGCCGCCGCCCACGCCCACGCCCCCGCCCACGCCCCCGCCCCAGCCACGCTCGGAACCAGGACTGTCGGATACCACACTCGAGATCGAGCTGAACGACCCCCCGCTCACCAGAGACGACTCGGACAGACTGCGCGAGAACCCAAACGCCCCCGAACTGCTGCTCCCGCTGCTCACCTCGCTCGCTAGGCTCTCTGTGCGCTGCCGACCACCACTCACATCAGGCAGCCCAGCAGCGCCAGCGCTAGCAGTGACAAGGTCCATCGCGTCCTTGGTCACCACCGGGTCAATGCCGTCATACGCCATCGAGAAGCGCCCCTCCTCGAAACTCGACGGCGAGTACAGGCTCGCAGGCGAGTAGACGCTCTCCGGGCTCCGCACCATCACTTGGACCTCGGGCATCCTACCAGACGCATCGACCACCTCAACCTTGACCTCAGGCAACGCCGCTCGAGCAGTCGCAGCAGCAGCAGCAGCAGCAGCAGCAGCAGAAGGGGGACAAAAAATGACCTGCGCGCAGCTGCCCGACTCGTCAGCATCCGCACCCTCCTCGCCCTGCATGTCTGGCGTCGGCGGCATAATGTTGACAAGCGGCAGCGCCAGCGGCTGCCTCGCGCTGCGGCTCAGTAGTGTCGGACTCGCTACTCCCACAGCCCGAGCCTGCGGTTTGCCAAGCGTCACGCGGCGAGCCGAGTGGACCGTATCAGTTGCTTGCGCGCCCCGGCGCGAGTTGGCCGAGGTAACACCAGCGTCAACCCGCCATGGGCGACTTGTACGCGCACAAGCCTCGTCCTGCGCTTTCTGGCTAGCACGTGCACGTGCACCTGGGCTCGGCTGCTGACGCTGCATGTGACTCACAAAGGCCGGGAAGACAGCCATGTCAGGCGTGAGTGGGCTCATCTCAGCCTCGACAAGATGCGTACTGCTACTGCGCCCATCCACACTCCGGCTCCGGCGACGGCTCGCTCGGTCCTGCATGTCGTTCCGCGGCGTGCGCATCACAGGCTCCTCACGACCACGCGCCTGGGGCAGGAGACCGTCGGCAACGTGCTGCGCCATCGACATGCGCTTTCGCGACCGGGTCTCCTTGTCCGTAGGCAGGGGAGGAGCCCTCGTCATCAGCTCGCGGCGGACCTCCGCCTCACTCTTGAGGATGATCGTCGACTTGCGCGAGCCCTGAGCAACGCCACGCCCGGTGCTCGACACAGCACGCGGAGGTGAGACATTACCCTCAAACGGCATCCACGCAAACTCGTCAGGAATAATTGGCGAGGCAGCCGTGCCAACCCTGATCTGCAGCGGTGGCAGCGCGGGCACCTGGTCCGGCACGCGGCTTCGGCTGCCGCCAGATGCATCCGAGGCCGGCTGGTAAATGGACTTTCGTTCGGCTACAGAGGCAGCGGCAGCAGCTGCGGCTCGAACCTCGCGGAGAGCAGGCATGCTCTGCTTCTTGATCAGGACCGTGTCGCGCTGGGCGCCGTAGACGCGCGGTAAGCTGGTCTTCTGCCTAACTGGGCTTGAGGGGAGCGAATGCATATGGCTGTCGTCGTAGCTGTCAACTGTCTTCTGACGCCTCAGTGGTGCAAAGTCGAACGTGGTCGTGGTCGGAGGCGCGCTCATGGGAACGTCATTCAATAGGTCCGTGCTTGACTTGCTCGCGAGCTGGCTCGAGCCTTTGAGGGGACCAGGGCCACTGCTCAATGTCTTGTCCTTTCGCCTCCACGCAAAGAAACGCGACAAGGGCGATGGTGTGGACCCGTTTGCCTTGCCGGACTTGCTGGTCACTTTGGGGATGGAACGATGCCCGGACTCGAATTCGAGGTTGAGCGCCGAGTACGGCGTTGCCGAGTGCGATCGAATCTGCAACGGGCGCCATGGGAATCCATGGTCCTCGGACACGTCACGGTCATCTTCTTCAAATACCGAGTTGAGAGCAGCAGGGCTGCGTGCGCGCCTGCTCTCCTCCAAAGAGCCCTCCGAAGACTGTGTGAATGCATCGAGCGTTGGTGTTGGGCTAAAGCCGTTGGCGGAAGGGGCCCGTTGGGACGAGTAGTCGCCGTGCTCCTGATCGAGATTGACACTGGACCATTTGGTGGTGTAGGCAGTGGTAGGCGAGTCATACCACTCGGTTCCAGCATCGATACCAAAGGCGTGCCTGGGGTCGAGCATAGCTAGACTCGCTTTGGAAATGGCATTGATCTTGTCTTTCTTTGACACCGGGCTTGCGGAGCCAGATCTCTTTTGAATTTGCTTGGGCGGTGGGATTGCTCGATCAACAGGTCCAGGCATTCGGTCCTGGCGTTGGTAGTATGGTGGGGCAATCATGTTGTGCATAAACCGGCCTCCGAGACGAGAGGGTGCGACTGCTAGATGATAGACGTTGGTATAATGTGATCAAAGCGGCTCGCATCCAAGGTGGGAAGAGTTGGAAAAGTTCAGGCCGGCAAGATGGAGTGTGAATAAATGCTGCTCAATAAGCGGGGCGCCGGAATCTGGGAGAATGGACAGAGGAAAGGGAGGGAGAGGAAGAGAATATGGTGGTGAGAGAGAGGGAGAAGAGGGGACCGGATGGAGGAGAAAGAAGCGATATCAGGATGGAGGGCAAAGTGGAAAGCCAGAAGAGAGCTATAGAGATGGAGCCGGCGGGCTCTGGTGAGGGTGCTACCAGAGGCGGAGTTGAGTGAGTTCACATATCGGTCAGTAGAGTGTAGTCATCCTGAGCCGATTTGGGAAAAGGGAAGGAGGTGTTCGTGTCGAGGCGACGGAATGCTGAGTAGAGGCTCGGACAGGTGGGACTTTTTTGAGACGGGGATGCACGTCAAGCAACTCCGACCGCCGCCTCGCATCCACTGTGGACGGAAGGGAGTGGCTCAGGGCTCAGGACGCGAAATGGACACAGCAGAGCCAAGTGCAGCACGAGCACGTCGATGGCAAGCATGAGGCATGAAAGTGGATGTAAGGGGAGGGATAGGGATCTTGCGTTTGACACTTGGAAAGCCGGACGGGATGCGTGCTCGGTATGGATCTACCCTACCGTACAAGGCAGGTGTGAGGCACGCTTGGATACGATGGCGCAGTAGTGTTCAGTGAAAAGTCCTAGGGACAGCCCTGGCTGGCTTGGGAGCGGGACAGTGGCTATAGCTTTGCAGTTGGGGCATGCAAGGGCCTCACTCCTTGTCGAGCGTGTCAGATGTGTTCTGTCATAAAAGGGTGGTCATCATCCGGGCTCGCGGCTGGATAGGCGAGCCAGTGAGGGGGTCCAAACAAATCGAATGGAAACGACAGAAGCGTCCATGGCACGAGAGTGGGTGGGGCGATAAGCACTGTACGGAAGAGTACGGTACTGCGCCGTTGTGATTGCAGTTCGCGTCTGGTGCACGGAGTCGCCAGCAGGAGATGGAGATGCAAGGAGGAGGCGCAGCAACGTGGTGGACAGCAAAGGCGCGCCGCTCGTCTCTCGTCGCTTGGCATGTTTCTGCATCTGCTTCTGCTTCTGCTTCTGCTTCTGCTTGGGCTCAGTCAGTCACTAGTCAGTCGCCTTCGCCTGCCCTTTGCTGGACCCTGGCTTGGCTTGCTTTTACGCGTCGCGAAAGCCGTTGGAGACGCGCGAGTCGGTCGCTTTCGGAGCCGCAGACGAAATTGTTTGCTCGGCTGTTCTCGTCCGAAAGGGGTGGTCCCGCCCGCGCCAAGAACGCACAGGACGCACAGGACGCACATTGATTCCACACAAAACATGCTGCGCCAAAGTGGAGGACTGTGCAGGAGAAGCATACAGACGGCAGAGCAGAGAACGGAAATGCGGAACGCGGATCGAAATGAGAGAGATGCACGACCAGAAAGCTGACGACGGGCTAACCGGCCTCCTTCTCCTCCTTGCTCGGCTCTCGTGCTCTTCTCCTCCACTCCATCATCTTCACCACCCAACTCAACTCCATCGCAGAGCAGAGCGAGCCAATGCCCTCCGACATACCCACGCGGTACCAGCCGCCACTGGTCACGGTGTCTGCCGCCATCGTCTCCACGACTCACACCGTGCTCGGCTTCATCGCCTTCTTTGGCGCCCTCCTCACAGCTCTCTGTCTCCACTACGAAAAGGTCGTCAAGAACCATGTTGCCCGCTACCCGGACGAGTGGTGGCCCTCCGTCTCGGCCACCATCGGCGACTGGTACCCAGAACGCAACATCTTCCAGGTCGGCATCGCCCTCATGGCCGGCCCTCGCTTCTTGCTCGTCCTCCTCTCCGCCCTCCTCGTTTCGCTTGCCGCGCCTCCACGCTCAAACAAGGCTCTCGTCCTCCTCATCGTCGGCGTCTTGCGAACCTTTGCCTGTGGAGGCTGGGTCTACGTCACCAGCACCGACGACCACGACTTTCACGACATTGCCATGGCCGCCTACCTCATTCTCACTCCCCCCTGGATGTACATCACCAGTGGCAGCCTCGCCCCCCAGCCCTCCAAGTTCGACCCAGCGCCGACTGCAGCTGCCTCTGCTCCTGTCGACAGAGATGCTCTCGCGGCCAAGGCCAAAAAGATGCGCCGCCTGGCCGCCTTCTCCTTCTTCTCATGCATCCCACCCATGGTCCTATTCTTTTATCGTCACAATGTGCTCCGTATCCCAGGCGCTTATTCCTACTACGCCTACTTCGAATGGGGTCTGATTGTCTTTGTGAGCATCTCTTTTCGCCTCGATCCGACCACTTTCACTGATCCGCCATTCTTTCCTGTCTAGGACTTGCTTTTTGACGCTGCAAGCATCTATGACCTCTCAAGACTCGAGCTCCATATCGTCGAGGCCCCAAGACCAGCGATTGCAGCCGCCACCACAGCGTCCCGTAATCATCCAGCAGCCCCACGCATTGGCGGTGCCTGGATCCGCGGCGGAAAGTACGAGGCCATCTCGTCAGGTGCTTGGAGCACCGATACATCCAGTCTTGGGTACGGCGAACCCCTTCTCCCCCGCCATTAGAGCCTCCGGTTCCGATTAGGCCCGATGTCACATATCTCGCTCCTCCGTACGGCAAGCTAACACCACATCAATGACACCATCTTTTCTCCTTTCTTTCTTTCTGCCCCTCGCACAATCCATCTGGTTGTCTGCATTCCAGTGCATCCTCCTCCACTGCATATCGAGGCAAGACCTCAAAAGCATCAAAGTCGGAAAGTAGCAGTGATGATACCAACGTCAGCCTCCGTGGCCTTGTTGCATTGCTTTCCGACAGTTATCTTGGTAAGCTCTTGTTCCCCGACTTGCTCCACGCCCGCTAGCTGCTAATCGCGTTCTTGGACCTTGATCACACTCGACAGCTTTCTGCTTTTGGACAAATCTCACCGCACTGCATCCCATCATCTTTTTCTGTGAGTTGGGCAGCTCTATGTCAGCCTATTTTCTGTCTTTCTCTGCTAACAAGTGCTCGCCAACCCATAGTCAGCGTCTACAACATGGGCATTGGCGGTCACGAGGCATTGCTCGTTTCGCAGGTGCTTGGCCTTGCTGTGACACTTCTCATCCCACCGCTGCGAAAGCGGGCCACCGAGACTCTCGGCGGCGTGGCCCACGTGGGAAAGCTCTCCAACCGATCCAAATCAGTAGTCTGGCTCTTGTCTCTCGCCGGGATTGGGAGCTGGTGGGTACAGGATCCCACCGCACGCCTTCTTGCTACCGCATTTTCCAATGCACTACTCGCTGTCGTGCTGGCGGTCGACTGGGGATCCTCGTGGGAGACAGAGGAACTGCCCAACAAGGTGGGTGTCTGGCTCCTCGGCCTGCTCCTGGCCAACCTGAGCAAGTATGCCAACCACAGCAATAACCCGGCATGGCCATTCCTCAACGAGACCAATGGCGGTCTCAACAAGCTGGCCCTTGGCCTTGGTCTGGTGTGCGTGGTCGAGCTCTTTTTCCGACCCCAGGCTGCCGTCCGATCTGCAACACAGTTCCGGGCCGCGACCGAGTCCTGGTCGAGCTTCTTGCTGTCAGCATTCAGCCTAGGAGCGTTGCTGTTCAGCGTACATACGCATCTCACCGACACGGGCACGCTGATTGCATGGGGCTGGACGGGCTACCCTGTTGAGGGGCCGATGGCCATTCCACATGGCTGCATTATCCTGCTCACCATGGCGGTATCTTCGCTTCTCGTGACGCGCTGGCCATCTTGTGGATACAGTGTGACCCTGTTCGGCGTGCAGTGCGTGTCGGCGTACCTGCTCAAGTTCCACGCGGGCTGGATCAGCTTTGTGGGTGCGTTCGGGTTTGCGCTCTCGATCCCGCCACTGGCATTCCCGTTGATCAACGCGGCGATGCGACACGACCCACTCAAGGTGATGCTGGTCAGCTGGCTGGTGGCGAACGTGCTCGTGTTCCTGGGCGTGCTGACGGTCGCGTACGCATTTGTGCCGGGAGGCAAGATTATGCGGGAGCGGACTGGCTTTATGCTGGCGGTACAGCTGGTGCTGCTGGGCGTGGGCCTGCTGAACGCGAGGAGCGAGCGTCGGCGCTCTGGGGGCGATGGGAGCAAGACGAGGAAGGGCAAGGCGACCACGCAGACCAAGGGGGCCAGGACGATGCGGCCGATTCTGTGCCTGCTGATTGCACTTGTGGGCATGGTGGGTAATGTGGTGCCGCTGCTGCGACTGGTGCCGGCGAGCGCGATCCAGCCCTACCACGGAGAGCACCGGCTGGTGACGGCGGGCATGTGGACGGTGCACTTTGCGCTAGACCAGGAGATGCACGACAGCTCTCGGCGGATGGCGACGCTGCTCAAGGATCTCGAGCTGGACGTGTTTGGGCTGGTGGAGAGCGACCTGCACCGGCCGGTGTTTGGCAACCGGGACCTGTCGCAGTACCTGGCGGAGGAGCTGGGCATGTACGCGGACATTGGGCCTGCGCCGTCGAAGAACACGTGGGGTGCGACGCTCATGTCCAAGTTTCCGATCATGAACAGCACACACCACCTGCTCCCGTCTCCGCACGGCGAGCTGGCGCCAGCGATCCATGCGGTGCTGGATATCTATGGCGTGGCGACGCACGTGATTGTATCGCACAACGGGCAGGAGGAGGACGCGCTGGACCGGGAGCTGCAGACGACCAAGCTGGCGAGCATTCTCGCGGAGGCCTACCCGCACCCGGCGATTTTCCTTGGGTACGTGGTGACCAAGCCGCACGCGGAGCGGCCTGCGCCGTACAAGATCCTGTTTGAGGACGGGCGGATGCACGACGTGGAGCCGACAGACAAGAACCGGTGGTGTCAGTACCTAGGCTTCCGAGGACTGCAGCGCATCTCGTATGTGCGAGTGTCGCGATTCACCGTGACGGACACGGAGCTGCAGACGATGAAGCTGGTCATGCCGAGCGAGCCGATCGACCCGGACCGGAACGAGGAGACGTTCTTCGTAGCCAAGGAGACGTACCCGGCCGAGGTGCGCTACCCAGACAAGTTTATCGACGTGGACGCCAAGGTGTATGCCAAGTGAGTCTGGCGAGGGGCGGGGATGGTTGCTGGCTGGGTGGAGAGTTGATGCTTGCTTTGCTCGGTACTGACTAGTGACTGAACGGACCGCTTTTCTGTTTGGCTTTGATGGGGCACAGACACAAGTACTCGCCGTATGCGTGGCCTATCTACTATAGCAAGCCTCCGACACAGTGGCAGCAAGAGTAGTGCCGGCAGCAGTACCAGTACCAGTACCAGTACCCGTGCCAGTAGTAAACTGATGCAGAGGATGATGCCATGAGAAGGCGCGGATCCGAGAAAAGGCGCGTGTCAGCTCTGCGCGGTTCGAGTGGAAATACAGTAATGTGGAGGAACAGAACGCGTTTTGCTGGCTGACTGGGCGGCGGCGGTTTGGCTGCACAGAATTTTTGAACAAGAAAAAAAATAATTTAGTGCATTTCATTCACACCACCAACTCAGCCACCGCGATCCGATCCGATCCGATCCGTATCGACGCCATGCCTCCCAAGTTTAGACAGCGTGGCAAGAAGAAGAAGCAGCCTTCATCGTCGTCTGCAGCATCCCAAGTCTTCCACCAGGCTCCCTCTCACCATCAAGAGCAAAAGCCAGAGCATGAGCACGAGCAGGACCAGGAGCAGGACCAGGACCAGGAGCAGGACCAGGAGCAGGACCAGGACCAGGACCAGGACCAACCATCATGGATCGTCGACGGCCCGCCCGGTGCGGCGATGAATGTGGCCTCAGGCTCCGAGGCGCCCTTTGGCTACGTCGACGCAGAGGTCAAGGCCTATCTGCGCCAGACGAACGAGCAGCTCGTTGCGCTCTCTCCCTCCACGGACGAGTTTGAGCTCCTGCTCTCCGCCACGCTTTCCGAGATCGACGGCTCCGAGCTCACCCTCGCCACGGACATGGACACCTCGCTCATCCTCGAGGCCCTCATTGCCCGCATTGCCCACAAGCCACTGCGCATCCTGCTCGACCGCTTCGCAGGCAACTATGCCCAGCTCGCCGCGCACAGGTACGGCTCGCACGTGCTCCAGGCCGCCCTCGTCGCCCTCCAGCAAGTCATTACCGCCGAAAATGCGCCCGAGCCAGACCGCCCACGCCCGGCAGACGAACACTCGCAGCACGGCCTCCTGCGCTCAGGAACACGCCTCCTCCTCGACATGGTCGCCGAGATCCGTCCCGCCGCACGCGATATGCTCCGCGACCAGTTTGCCTCTCACGTCCTCCGAACCGCCATCCTCCTCCTCGCCGGCGAGCCAGCAGCCGCACAGCCCACCCGCTCTCGCCGCAGCGCCAAGTTCCGCTCCAAGCGCGCCGCTGAGGCCCAGCACTCCATCCCCAGTGCCAGTGCCAGTGCCAGCCCCACGATCGCTATCCCACGCAGCTTTGAGCAGCACCTCGCCGAGCTCGCTGCCGTGCTCGTCGACCGTGCCGACGCGCTCGAGCCCCTCCTTAGCGACCCGGTCTCAGCGCCCGTTCTGCACCTCATCATTCCGCACGCACCTGCATCCGCCCTCGCCGACCGCATCCTCGCGCTCCCACCTACTATTGTCGAGACGGCCCTCCGCGACTCGGTCGCCTCGCATGTCCTCGAGGCCGCCGCCGCCCACGCCTCCGCGCCCGCCTTCTGCTCCTTCTACGACGCCTTCCTCGCCGCCAAGCTCGCGACGCTGTCCAGCCACCCCGTGGCGCACTTTGTCGTCGCCCGCGCCGCCGAGCGACTCGAGGGCGCCCAGCTGGCCGCTGCTGTCGACGAGGTGCGTGGACGCCCGGTCCGCCCCCGCGTCCTGCACGCCCTCGTGGCCCGTCTCCAAGACCCCGTCCCGTTCGTGCGCGACGCATTCGGCCTCGTGCCAGCCAAGGACGACGCGCTCGTCGTCCCTGCTATCCTGGCACTGCAGCCCAAGTCCGAGTACGTCGCCAGGCCCGCCAAGCCAGTAACGCAGGGCAGTCTCCTCCTCCAGCAGAAGCCACTCCGCCCCCTCGTGCTCGCCAGCCTCCTCGCTCTCGCACAGGACGAGAAGCAGCTCCTCGCACTCACCCGCGACCCGTCAGCCGTACACGTCATCCTCTCCGTCCTGCCCGACCGTGGACTCACGCGTGCCCTCCTCCCACACATGCACACGCTCGCAGACGACAAGTGGGGCTCGCGCGTCGCTGATGCACTCTGGATCCACGCCGACGGCTTCACTCGCGAACGCATCGCCCGCCTTGCCATTGAGCACGAACGCTCTCTCCTCGCTAGCCACTTTGGCACCTTTTTCCTCCGCAAACTCAACCTGCCCCTCTTCCGACGCGGCCGGGTAGAAGAGTGGAAACGTGCCGTGGCAGACGCGATCCCCAGCAGCCCCACCCCTCTTGCTGGTGCTGGTGCTGGTGCTGGTGCTGGTGCTGGTGCTGGTGCTGGGCCGACTCGGCTGGTGGTCGACCAGGACGCGGACGCGGACGCAGACGATGAGCCAAGACGGAAAAAGCAAAAGACGAGAACAAAAGTGGACCAGCAACTTGATTCCATCCTCGCTGTACTGTAGATACGATACGATATGATACGATACGATACTATACTAAAAACAGGGGGCTACAAGGCGAACTGGACTCGCTGTGTGATCACACGGACACCGGAGGGCGGGGCGTGCGAGCGCAGGTGGGGGGCAGCCTCGACGTGGCTGTAGACCGAGAGCGAGACAGGGTCGTTGTGGATCCCACGCATACCAGCGGCGCGCTGGGCGTGTGTGCGTGCGAAAAAGAGCGTCGGCAGGCCCTCGGGTGCCGGTGCGGGAGCGGGTGCGGGTGCGGGTGCGGGGAGGAGCGATGATGCTGGGGCCCGGGTGCGAAGCACGGGGGGCGGGTTTGGATGCGCAGCTTGGCCTTGGCGGGGGACCTCGAGCGAGCTCTTGCGACACGGCACGAGTATGCCGTGGCGTCTGTGTTTGTACCGGCCGGTCTTGATCACCGGCGGGAGGGGGAGGGGCTCGGGAGGGGGAGGCAGGGGCCGGAGGAGGAGCGTAGGATGCGGGCGGTCCAACACGCTCGTCGAGGCGCTCTTCACCATCCCGCTGACACCCGCGTCCCCTGCGAGGCTGGAACAGGTCGCCGAACGCCTGGGCGGCACTAGCTCGAACGGCGTATCGTCCACCGCTACCAAGGGGAACGGGTGAGCCCCCTCCATCGTGGGAGACGGCACGCGCTCCATCAGCGCCGGCGTGCCCATGTCCGGTGTCGCAATGGGCGGACTGAAGGGCGAGTCCACTGCGTCCAGGAGGTAGCTGAACTCTGCAGAGAGCTGCGGCGATCGCGGGGGGCGGGGCGGCGACTCGAGCGGCAGTGGGACATCGTAGAGCCTCTCGACGTCGATGCCACACTTGCCGGGGCTGTCTGTGTCGCTGTCTTCGACCTTGGTCGACCCGGAGCTGCTCCAGCTGCTCCCGACCTCTGGCGTCTCGCCTGCATACTCGTGCACACTGACGCTCACCATCCCCGCGGCCGCGGCCGGGTGGTACCGGTACCCGAGGCCACAGAGGTACGCCATCTTTTCTGAGAGCTCGCGCTCGCCGTGCCCGAGGTGCATGCTGGCGTGCAGACGAGCAAGCTTGAGCGCATCAGCAGCAACCTCGGGATCCGTCTCGTCCTCGGACTGGTAGCACGGCAGCCCGTCCCCCACCCCCTCGCCATACGAGGGCAGCTGCGGCGTCTGCGCCGGCGTACTGTCCGGCGACCACCCCTGCGTCCCCAGCAGCCGTGGCGACCCTCCCCGCCCCGCGGCCGCGGGCTTGGAGCAGCTCGCAACCCGCTTGCGCCGCCGAACAGGAGGCACGGGAAACCGGTAGGTCTCAGACTGCACCCGCCGCCCCTGCCCCCGCCCCCGCCCGCCGCGGTCAGAGTCGGAATCGTCACAACTCGACTCCGGGTCAGAGCCGGCGATCGGCGCAAGCTGCGGCCGTCGCAGCCGCGGTAACAGCAGTGGCCGCAGCTTCACCCCCTCCATCTCCCGCGCACCCAGGGTCAGAGCTAGCCCGTAGTTGGTCTCCATTGTCTCGTCTCGTCGCCAGGACGTGTCGAATATCTTGCACCGTACTCTTGTTCAGTGTTGCAGGTACCGTACCGTAAGAAACAGAGCTCAGCGTCCAGCGCTGTCAAGGGAGGAGAACAAAAAAAGGGTTGGTGGGGACACACTGTCACAACGAGGAAAGGTGTCACCCACCCGCAATGTTGCTTTTAAACAGATCCAATACCAGTACCTTACAGTACAGTACTGTACAGGTGAGAGAGGGCAATACGACGCGCGTCCAA
Source organism: Fereydounia khargensis (assembly GCA_026413255.1). Classification (NCBI taxonomy): domain Eukaryota; kingdom Fungi; phylum Basidiomycota; class Ustilaginomycetes; order Urocystidales; family Fereydouniaceae; genus Fereydounia; species Fereydounia khargensis. The sequence goes on along the minus strand of JAOCZO010000022.1, from coordinate 962 downwards.
AGCGACATGTCACCACCTCGAGATGTAGAAGTTGGTAGACTGCACAACGTGTTCCTCGTGTCTGTCTTGCCCTGGCATACTCAGTACAGATATCCCAGTCACCCCTATCCCGGCCTCCGCAGCCAGCCACACCAGTACGAGACGATCTTTAAGCGCCGCGCCTCAGTGGCAGAGCTGTGGCTGAGCCGGCACTGCACTGCACTGTCAGCGTGTGGAAATTGGATGGCGTGCAGCTGTCAGACGAGCCCGCGTTTCGGGTCCGAACGAGCTCAAGTGGAGGACGTGGGTGTGGTGTGTGCATTTTTTCCTTCTTCTCGCAAACCACCACCAACAACCTACCGCCCGCACTGCACTCCAAACGATACGATGGCTCGACCACCGTTAACTGGCGAACAACGCCGGATCCGAGTACGTCGCCGAGATCACCCACCTACCTTGTGCCTGCCTTGCTTGATGATCCACTGACTACCGCGCATGACACTCGCAGACGATGATGATCTCGTTTCCCATCTTTATCGCCACCTCCGGTACGTGCCCCCCCCCCCACCCCAACCCAACCCGTCCCCTCTCCCCGCAGAGCCATATCTAACCTCCGACTGGCAACCAACCCACCAGTCGTCCTCTTCAAGCGCCTCTATCTCGGAGAAGAACAGAAAAAGCTACCCTCCCACGGCGCTATTGCAAACAGACCTGCATAGTCCTCCCCCAGGCCCCACCCAACCACCTCACACTCTCACTCCCGCACAGAACGAAAAGAGACGGGCAATAAAGAATGTACTTGTATAGAGAAAGTATTTTGCTAAAAAAAAAAAAAAAGAAAGTCAGGCAACATTGTTAACGGAACAGTATACTTTACGTGCAGATGAATGGTGTTTATATAGAGGGGTGTGTGTGTGTGTGTGTGTGTGTGTGTGTGTGTGTGTGTGTGTGTGTGTGTGTGTGTGTGTGTGTGTGTGTGTGTG